>PVJX010026960.1:0-25295 GCA_004027295.1 Dolichotis patagonum
AAAAAAAAAAGGGTCCCAGCAAGTTGTTATGACCCTTCTAATTTATAAGGGTACAGTTAGCCAGAAGGTACCATCTATGCACCAGAAAGTGGGTCCTCACAGACACCAAACTGGCCAATGTCTTGATCTTGGACTTTCCACTCTCCAGAAGTTGAGAATTATGTTTCTGTTACTTTTCACCTATCCTGTTTGTGGTAATTTTGTCATAAGAGCCTAAGCAGATGCCTTTATTTCACCCATATATTCAAAGTGACTTTTTAAGGTTGTTATTTCTCCAGGACTTCCAATGGAGGTTTAAAATATATATATATATGTATATATATATATATATATATATATATATATATATTTTTTTTTTTTTTTTTTTTTACATTAGAAGGGTCATAACAACTTGCGGGGTACCAGGGATTGAACTTATGACTGCGCGCTTGCAAGGCAGGTGCTTATGCCACTGAGCTAAATCCCCAGCCTGGAGGTAAAAATATTGCATCAACTGATTTTGATGCTGTAACTTCAGCATCTTTACCCTCTATCTAAAAAGCCCATCAGGCCTGGCAAGCACAAGGTCGTGAGTTTGATCTCCAGTACCAAAAATATATATATAAATAAAAAAAATAAAAAGCCCATCAGTAATGAAACATTTCGATTTTTAAATAACTTACTGGAGAACGGATCTTTTAGCAACCCAGAAATTACAAGACAATAAAAACTAATATGTGATTGGAGACTACTCAAATAACCTGAATAGGTAACTTAAGGAAAGTTAAGGAATATTACACAAAGGAATATTATACAGCAAGATGAATGGACTGCATGAGAACTGCAGTTGTGTACATGGGAAATGTCTAGATGATTCTGTATTTATAGCATAAGATGGAGCAAAAATGCTAGCTGCAAGGAATACATGCCATTTAAAGCTCATACACAGTTATTTTTTAAATCTAAAATTTTTTTTAGGGGCTGGGGATTTAGCTCAGCAGCATAAGCACCTGCCTTGCAAGCGCACGGTTGTGAGTTCGATCCCCAGTACAAAAAAAAAAAAAAAAAAGACCAGCTAGAAAAAAATTTTTTTTTGTACCAGGAAATGATCTCATGGTTCATGCTTGCCAGGGAGGTGTGCTGTGCTGCTGAGCTATATCCCTGGCCCCTCATACACAGTTTTAAAATTAATGGTGTCAGAAGTCAGGCCTTCAGGGTGGAGGTGGGGTAGTTACCTGAAAGGAGTAGCAGAGGGACTTTGAGGATTCTAGGAATGTTCTATTTTTTGGTGTTGGTTACATGGATATGATTGTGAAGATTCACCAGGCTGCATATTTAATAAATTGGGTAATTTCAATTAATGAGTTGCATACAAAAAATATTAGAGAAAAAGCTAGTAAATGTGATGGGTTTATGCCAGGGAGTGGGCTGCTAGCAGGCACCTCCCTCTCCTCCCGCTGCATCCTTCCCCCGAGGCAGAGTAGAGATTCTTTCTGCTCCAGTCTGCCTGAGTGGGTAGCGGCTGGTGGGAGGAGAGGCAGGCTCTATCCAGACAGAGTGGATGGGCTCTAATTATACTTCTTTAGGAAAAAGATCCCCTGCAAAAAGAGGATCTTTAAATGACAGTGTGTGGAAGAATTTCCTTGATGTCATCTACTCTTGAAATCCTCTTCTCCCTGACAAATCCTCACAGCCTGTGTGAATAACCCCCCACTTCAGTGCACCACCACCCTGCCTGACACGGAGGCTGTGGCACCCCAAAAGCTTGGAATACCACAGCCCTGCTCCACACCAGTCCCTGACCTCAGGCCAGGGTACCCTCACTGCACCTCAGTTTCCACCTCACAGGTTGATATTGAGACTGACAGGAGGCCTCCATGGGGATTTGTGCCTACACATGTGGTAGACATATCATTACTTACATCATTCTAGCTTTCATCCTGCACACTGGGTAACATTTTTATTTTACAATTGAGGAAACTGCATTTTTTTTTCTTTTTGGAAGCAAGGTCACCCTACTAAGTGACACAGCAGGATTTGAACTCTGAACATCAACCCTGAGCCCATCTGCCCCAGCCCTCTGACATAGGACCTCTGTGCCTGCAGCAGACCCCTTCCCCAGATGCAGGTCTTGGAAGATGATCTTTCTTCTCTTACACACTCTTTCGGAAATGAAAACCTCTTTCTTCCCCTTGCTCTGTCTCTAGAGTACCAGACACTAGGGATCCAGGGAACAGTCCAACCATGCCCTTCCCTGGGCCAGCCCAGACTTGCCTCTGGGCCAGCGGGGTTCAGCACAGGTGTTTGTGAAACAGAAAGAGAGAGAGAGAAACAGAGAGAGAGAGGGAAAGAAAGAGAGAGAGAGAGTGAGAGATGGAGGGTGGGCAGGGAGGGCTCCTGCCCCCACCAGGCCTCACAGACTGACACTGGCCCTGGGGGAACCAAGGTATCCAGTCCACAGGAACAGCAATGATGGTGGTCAGGATCAAGCATAAAATTTTCAAGGTTCAGTAAAAAAAGAAAAAGGAGGAGGAGCAGAAGGAGAGAGAGGAGGAGGAGGAGGAAGAAAAGGAGAAGGGCTTCCTGTAAAAATAAAATTCAGGATCTTAAGAACACTGCAACGGAGTATTAAACAAGCATGGACTCTTTGAGGGTGGGCCCGGGGGCCTGGCCTTCAAGTCCTACCTTGTGATTTTGCTAAATAGGATCCTGAGGTTTGAATTCACGGATGCTGGTACTGTTCCCAGGAGTCAGGCTTGTTTGGTCTCCTGGTCACTTCAAAGGGACTAGCTGGTCAGTGAAGCCAGGGGCCTTGTGTGTGCTCAGGAGCTGAGCAGAAAGACTGAGGTGACCTGGGGACTTGAAGCCCCAGTGATCCAAGGCCTTGAGGTCAGGCTGACCTTGGGCGGGTGCCACTGTTGTGAGGCCTTAGGCTCCAGGCTGTGGCCTGGCTGAGGGGGATGGGGGCTGAGGTATTGGGCGGCATGGAGGAGATAAAGCTCCCGGGAATCAGCTTACATGGTGGCCTTAGGGCTCCTTAGGATTTGGGCTTTGGAGCAAAGAGCCCAGGACTTCAGACAGCTGGAGCTGGCACCTTACAGACTCAGCCTCAATGGCCAGTAGCTTCCAGGGCTCTGGAGAGCACATTGTGGTGCCTGAGGTAGGGGGCTGGGGCCATGCCAGCCGAGGCGCACCCTATTTCTTTGGACCACGAGCTCATGTTTCCTCTTTCTCTTCTCTAACAGGGGCATCTGCATGCCATGTGTCCAGGGTGAGCCCTCTGTGTGTGGGCCACCCTGCTCCCCTACAGCATCCCTATTCCTTTCTCCAGATCCCCTTCTTAGTGTACTCAGACAAGAAGAACGGGCTTTGACATTAGAGTCACTTGTCCTCCATTTCTGGCTCATTTACCTCTCTCAGTCTTGGTTTCCTTGTTTAGAAAAGAGAAGAATAAAACACCTGCCTCTTAAACTGGATGTGCCATTGAATGAAATAACATAGCCAAGAGGACCTGCCATCTAGTAAATACTCAATAAAAGAACAATTAATTGTAGTGATAATAGTAGTACGTGAGGAATAAGATCATTGTTGTGAACTGGCAGCAAGATATCCGAGGATAATAATTTCTGTTGCCAAGTGGGGGTGTAAGAGTCAAAATGGATTATTGTTCCTAGTGCAGAAGCTCCTAGCATGGTGCTGGTGCCCAGCTGGGGCAAACACGTAATCTGTTCCTCTTTCCTCTGGCCGCCCTCAAGCTCTTCAGAGTCTCGTAGATGGCTTGTATCATGGGATCCTCCTGCTCAGCACGCAGCCCCTGTATAAAACGCTGTGAGTGAGAGAGTGGAGGGGCTGTGTCCTGAGAGGGGCCCTGAGACCCAGAGTCCGTCAGCAGACCCAGCAAGAGGCTGGCTTGCTGCCTGCTGGCCCTGCCTTTGGTCAGTACCCACATATCTTGGTGCCACCCATCCCAAGCCAGTGTAGACATCCTGAAGGAGCCGTGAGCCTTCTTTCTCCTCCTTGGCTGAGCACTCAGGCCTAAGCAGTCCCCAGGGCCTTGTCCTCCCTTACCGTCTCTTCTCCTTACCCTGACCCTAGCTGACCCTTTCATTTCTTTACTCCTTCCAGCCTTCATCTTGTTCCCATCTCTACTGATAATCATAATCCTGGCCCATAATCATCTCACCAAATTCCAATCCCAACCCGAACCCCAGAACACTGGCCCCTGCCTGGCCTCTCTTTTCCTGGCCTATCTGCCCTCTCGACCACTTTCTCCCAGCTTCTCCTCCGCCCTGGTCTCTGGCAAGGTTTGTGTCCCCTCTGAGGTCTCTGGGGTACCCTGCTCTTCTGAAGAGAGAGATCTTTGTCAGTTTTCCCATCCTGCAGTAGAAACTCAGGCCTGGTCCCCTGCCTTCCAGCTGCAGGATGCCGCTGAGGTGCCCCTGCACTGCCTCCTCCATCCGGACAGTGAGACTGCGGGCTCCTGGGCACGGCCAGTCAGGCCTCATCCGGCTGTTGTTTATGTAATCCTTCCCTCGGTAACAAGGTGTTTACTGTTGCACAAACACATTTTGGTTTAACGGCTGACAGTAAAACTGTCTGATAAAGTTTGATTTAGCGAAAGAAAGCAAAATAAATCTGGGGGCACAGAGAGCTGGAGGGAGGAGAGACTCCCAGGGCTTTGTGGAAGGGGCAAGGGAGCGAGGCCGGGATGCGTCCTGGATTCCCCTAGCTCTTCTCTCTGCCCCTCTTCCCAGAACGTCTCCGACAGGTTCTCTTTAGGAAGGCGAGATCCGCACAAACTGGTGCGCTCTTGGCACTGGCAGTTCCTTGTCACAGCAAATGCTCTGGCTGCCTGCATTGGTTGACCTTGCGAAAGGTCTCCATCTTTCAGCGTCCAGTGTAATTGTCCTTCCCCCAAGGGCCCTCTTCTGATTGCCCCAGCACAGATAAATAAAGGTGGCCACATGGCACAAAAGAGCCCTGTACCAGGAGTCCAGCACTTACTAGCCGTGTGGACTTAGGCAAGTCATAGTGCCTTTAGAGATGTCAGTTCACTCAGATGTAGAAGGACAAGGGTGGAGAAATGTGTAACACTGCCTGGTTCTCAACAAGGCCATTCACCTTTGGGACTCTTATCTGGCCTTGCCTGGAATTGCATGACATGTTTTCTGCTGTCCTCCACTCAAACACCAGGCAGTGGAACATTTGTTCCTGCAGGTGGGTAAGGGTTCGGGCTGGGTAAGTGGGCGGGTTTTTCCTTTTCCAGCCTTTAAGTCTGATGAGCTTGATGAAGAGAATTTAAGGGTCCCCCAAATATAGGAAGAGTTGCTCCAATTCCTAAACAATCAGAGAGATGTAAATTAAAGAAATAGTGAGATGTCCCTTTACAAGGTCAGACTGGCTGGAACTAGGAAGCTGGATAACCCCAAGTGGTACAAGGGGATGATGGCATAAAAATGCGCACACTTGGCTTCCATGAGGGTCTTGGGGAGCAGAGTGTGACCCAGAATTCAGGCCAGATCCCAGGAGCTGCTGTAGGTCAGGAATTCAGGCTCGGTTTGGATTTCTCCAAATGCCTCTAGGAAAGTGTTGCGCTGGCTCAGGAAGAGACATGCAGGGATGTGCATTTGGCACTGTGGCAATGGAACTGGTGGTGCCAGTGACTTGATGTCATCTGGGAGGGGGCTAAGATGTGGTAGCTACACCACATTTTGTAAGAGTTGGAAGCAGTGCATTAGATGTTTCTCCAGGAATGTGTATGAATCTGAAACTGTGGAAAAGTAAAACACAGAGGGAATCCTCATAACATTACTCACATTAGTAGAAAATACTTTGTACAAAGGAAAACAAGCCCTTTGCAAAGGCAAAAATGAAAAGGTACACATCAAACACATTGAGACGGTGCCGATGGGGGGTGGGAGTGACGAGGGGGATACGAGGGGATTTTTTAAAAAGTTCTGAACCTTCTCCTGCTTACGGCATCTTTTGGCTCCGTCCTTTAAAATGCCCTTCTTCTGTTGTTACTCCTGATTTGTTTTCTTGGTGCTCTCCTCCCTCATCTGTCTTCAGCTCAGCCCTGCTCAGGCAGTACCTGGCCA
Organism: Dolichotis patagonum; assembly: GCA_004027295.1. Lineage (NCBI taxonomy): Eukaryota > Metazoa > Chordata > Mammalia > Rodentia > Caviidae > Dolichotis > Dolichotis patagonum. Next base: position 6,078 of record PVJX010026960.1, read on the forward strand.
ACCAGGCGACACTGACAAGGACCTACACTTACCCTGAGTACCCTGCGCACAGTGGTGGCCGATGTGCTGCCCGGAAGGACTGGGGGAGTGAGGGGGAACTGGAGAACTCGAGGAGGGCCACGTTCCGTTAGTCATGGTGTCTGGCACCTGGGTGCTGCTCAGCAAATGCCTTTTGGATGAACTGAAGAAATGCTGGCTCTGCTGTTCCCCAGCTGTGTCAACCAGGCGGTTCACTGGCCTCGCCGAGCTTTGATTCCTATCTCGGTCAAAATGGAGATGATAGTTATTATTCCTCGTTCCCAGGGTCATTGTGAAGGTTAGATGAGATCATTGCCTTGAAAGCATTTGCTAATGTAAAGAGCCATCCGCTGCAGTGAAGACAGTGTAGAGAACACAGGATGCTCAAATTCTGGCACTGCCTGCGTTAGCTGCGGGACTTAATAAGTCTAGTCTCATGCTGAAAACCCTGTAATGAGGAATAATAATGCCAATATGTAGAGTTGTCATGAGGATTGATGACAGTGCAGATAGAGTACTTGTTATATAATAGTAGGTATTTAGAAAATGGGAGATCTATATCCCCATTTATTAATTTATTCATTGAATACTTGTTGAACGCTGCTCTGGGCCTAAATGTTTCTGTGTGTTATCCCCCCACCCCTGTCCGCCCTCCAAATTCATATGCTGAAATACTAACCCCCAGGGTGACAGTGTTAGGAGATAGTGCCTCTGGGAGGTAATTAAGTCATGGGATGGATCCCTCATGAATGAAATTAGTGCCTTTGTAAGAGAGGCCCCAAATGGGACTTAAAAACAAGTTAAGATATATTAACATACAGGTACAAATTCCCTATGATGAATGTGGTCATTATATATGAGAAATATATACTAATAAAAAAAATAAAGTTTAAAAAAATAAAAATAAAATGAAAGTCCCCAGAAAGCTGAGCATGGTGGCACAGGCCTGAAATTGGAGCCCATTTTAGGCAATTTAGTGACTTAAGGAGACCTTGTCTCAAAATAAAAAATATAAAAGGACTTGGGGATGTAGCTCAGTGCAAATGCCTAGGGTTCAATCCTCAGGACTGACAAAGAAAGAAAAAGGCTCCAGGGAGCTGTCATGCCTTTTACACCATATGGGGACACAGCTCAAAGGTGTCATGGAGGAGCCATAAAGTGGGCCTTCAGCAGACACCGAAGTTGCTGGCACCTTGATCCTGGACTCCCAGCCCCCAGAACTGTGAGAAACACGTTACCATGAGTTATAAGGCACCAGACCACCAGCGCGTGAACCTCTCTACAGCAGCCCTTCCGGACTAAGAGAAACATCTACATTGTGCTGGAAAGGGGAGGAAAAAGACTGAGGGAGCTGGGACTCCCAGGGGTGGAAGAGGAGAAGCAGGTGTATTTGTTATCTGTGTCTGTCTAACAAATGACTCCCAAAGTTAGCAGTTGAAACAGCTTTTATGATCTCTCGGCTGCTATAGGTCAGGAATTCAGGCTCAGCTTGGATTTCTCAGAAGGCCTCTGGGAAAGTGTTGCCATGGGCCACTGTCACGGCAGGACTGGACCCAGCAGGTCTACCTCTAGGCCGCTAGAGTGGCTGCCAGAGGATTCGGTTCCCATGGGCTGCTGGCTGGAGGTTTCTCTCAGGTCTTTGCCATGTGGCCTGTTGGAGTTCAACAGCACTGTGGTAGCCGGCTTCCTCCAGAGTGAGTGTGAGACTGCAGGCCTCACACTCTGCCTAGGTAGTTTACCCTGGGAAGGCTTTTCACCTCTGCCTCGTTCTGTTTGCTAGAAACAAATCCTAAATCCAGTTTGGCTCAAGGAGATGGAGATTCTTCATCAATACATAGGGAAGGCCACTGAGTGATCAGATCAATCCGTTTGTGGGCTGTGATTTTCAGGTGTGGTGAAGTTTGCCAAAGACTGAGATGGGTGAGAAGAGACACTTCTGTCTGTCTGGGTGCAGCAGAGACATTTGGGCCTTGCTTCGTAAGCACAACTCAAGTGTACTTTCTACAAGGCCAGGCATAACCGAAGATCTAGGACTTATTTGTTTGTTTGTTTAGCTAAGCAGGCCTGGCTGACCTGGCTAATTAGGCTCTCTGGCTGCTCATTCTGAGCTGTTTTCCCTTGCAAGGAGAAGGCACGTTTTATGTGTATGTGCTTGTCCCTGTTCAGCAATGCGCGTCGCGTGTGTGGGTGCGTGTGGTGCATTTCTGTTTTCATTTTCTAGGGTCTCTGTTTCTTGGGTCCTGCTCTTCCCTGGGCCTCTCCAGACCCCTGGGTTCACCTTTGTTGGGAGGTCACGTGTGAGGAAACAAGCCCCACGTGGTTTTAATCATTTTGCTATAAAAGCTGAGCTGCTCTCTGCTTTGATCCGGACTGAGCTGCTGCAGGAAGGGCTGGGGGCCGGGCTGGCCCATTGGTGCAGCCCTCCACACACGGCTCCCACATCAGATGGCAGCCGTAAAATGGAGCACAGCTCATTAATTCTCCCTCTTAACCAGGGCACCTGACAAGAAGTGACTTTGAAAACCTGGAGGACGGATGGGCGGCCCTTGGACTCTGAGAGGAACATCTGTTTCCAGGTCCCCGGCTGTTAAATTGACATCTTTTTATTTGAAAATTTTCTTTTATTCTCCAACTTCCTGCAATTGGCAAGGTCTTTGGTTTCAGAAGATAGACTATCATGGCTTTGTGGGCAGCAGGAGCTGAGTGGCTTTGCTGCCCTGCTGGACAGAACTACAAATGCCACAGTAGGCATATCAGAACTCTGTCAATTATTAAACCCATGTTTGTGCAGAGAATATCAAACCCCATAAAAAAAGCAAAACAGCCTTGAAATTGAAAACCCTGTGAATGTCCCTGAGCATCTGAACAAGAAATATTATTGGTTCAGAGCTAGAAGATTCACCAGGGCCCTAGCGTGTTCGGTCAAGAGTCTTCTATCCCTGGACCCAGTAATTCAGTTTCTTTAACACGAATGACCTGAATAGTGGTGTCTGCAGTCTTCATCCTGGTTGCTGAGTTAGCTATGGGTGACAAAAGGACTCAGCTTTGACCTTTAAACTTGAACTGGCAAAGGTCACTAGCAAAGGCTGGGTTGACTGTTCTCAAGGCAAGCGCCCAGGGATCTTAGGATAGGAGGCTGCCAGTGATGGTGGGAGGTCTTACTTATCTCTCCTTTGTCATGGGAGCCTTCAGACCATCTCATGTCCCTGGCCATTGGATTCACACGCTTTGTCCCTCAACCTTTAGGATTTATCTTTGAATGGGCAGATCACCGTCAGCAAGTCTGACAGCAGTCAGTCCATCTTTGAGAAAGGAGGGCATGCTCAGTTCCAAGGGATTATCAGCAAGTAACTGGACTTGATATACCCATTAGTGTGTTCAGGTGTGTGTGTGTGTGTGTGTGTGCAAGGGTGCATGTGCAGGCGTGCTTGTATAGTACTAGAAGATATGAATCTGAATGGTTGGTGGATAAGTGTGAGAATTGTTGGTATGTATTGTGAAAGTATGAGATTGGGATGTGTGTGTGTGTGTGTGTGAGTGTGAGTTTCTGAAGCATAGGCTGTGAAGTGAATGAAAGAGTGAATGACGTGTCTTTGTCGGAGCACATTTCTATGTGTTAAGGTACACGAGGGATACTTGGATGCAGTGGTGGTATGTATTTGTAGGACATGTATGGGAATGAGAATTTCCTGGAAGTGATGGGACTCACCTTGCTGGTTTTATTGTATCCGTGACTCATTCCCTCAGGCTGCTCAGTTTCTAAGAGTGCTGATATTCACGTTTCCACCCTTTGAAGCCCCCAGGAAGACTATAGGCTCTGCAGTCAGACTGCCTGGCTCCATCTCTTCCTAGCTTTGGCGAGTTACTTAAACTCTTGCTTCTCAGTTCCTTATCTATAAAAAGAGAACAAAATAAGGCTGAGTGTGGTAGCACATGTCTGTAATCATAGCACTTGGGAGGCTGAGGCAAGAGGATTGCTGTGAGTTTGAGGCTAGCCTGAACTACAGAGTGAGATTAAGGCCAGTCTAAACTGCATTAGTGAGACCCTGTCTCAAAAAAAAGAAAACTATCAAATTGTAGAATCCATGAAGTAAAGCAACTTGAAATAGCCTGTGCGGAGTGAGCATTTGTTTAAACGTCACTAGTGACACCCCTGTCACTTTTATCTCTCCCACCTCCCGTCCTGTCTTTCTGGTATGCTTCCATAATCTCCCATTCTCCTGGACCCTCCTTCATTATATGATCAAGTCCTGGCAGGCCAGTGGTCCCCATCCCTTGGCCAGTGCAGCTGTCACTAGACCAGACAACCCGACCAGCTCTTGGAAGGTGGGTGAGACCAACAGGGTGTAGCCCTGCCCAAACTGGTCACTTGCAGGGAAGAACCAGAGTAGATACTCCTTGATTTCTCTGTAGCCTGGGTGGACAGCAGAACAGGCTAGTACAAGTAGGAAGGGACTCACCCAAATTGTGGCTCTCTAACCCCACCCTAGTGTTTTCTTCTCCTTTCCCCTCTTCCCTCTTCAGGCTTGGCTTGGAGTCAGGAAGGAATCCTGGGAGCATGACTGTGCCCATTACTTACTACCAGATTGAGGGGATCCAAGAAAGGCAATCTCCTGGTCACTTTGGCCTTCCCATTCCAATTTGAATAAATTAAAATACAGCATTCCAGCTGTGCAAATCCCCAGGCCATTGAAATAAAAGGTTTTTAACTTTAACCATTAAAGATTTAACTAGCCAATAAATCTCAGTACGTGGGGGGTTGTTACTAAATGTTTATTACATTGCTCTTGCTTTTAAACGAACAGCAAACCCCAAGTGTGGACTTGCATGAGAAAGAAAGACATTTCCTTCTGGTCAGAACTGATGCTGGCCCCAACTAGAACCAAGCAAGAGCTTGCTGTCTTTCTTCTCAGAACTCTTTAGGAGTTAAAAACGGCTGTATTGATTTTACAAACCTATCTGCTTGGTGCACAAAGGTCTATAATAGCCTCTTGTGGCCATGGTCAAACGTGACTGACTCAATTCATCCGCACGTCTACTTTCAGTTTGAGCATCTTGGTGCCAACTTTTCCAGAACCAGATTTTATAAAGGCACAAAGGGGATATAGTTTTGGTGAAGAAAATCAAAAGTACTTTCTCTTTTAGTATCTTCTGAGTGAGTTGGGTAACCAGTGTGTTGGATACTACTCTACTACTGCTATTAGTTGTGCCACTTTTTTTAACCTCGAAGGCAAGCACGCCATCTGCTCAGGAGTGAAATATGGCTTTTAATTTACACAAATGTAAAAAGTCTAGAACTTAACAATAATATTCACCCTGGACTTAAAAAATGAATAGAAGCCAGATAAATCTTGGCTATTAAAAAAAAAAAAAAAGATCTGACATACACGTTGAGTTATACCAGCCAACTCAGGGACAGAGTCACATTCCAGATGTGCTATTTTCCTGCCCATTGACAGCTCTCCAACCAACTCCAGCAGTAAAAAAGTCCTGAAGTGGAGTTTTTAATCTGGCTTAGACTCCTTTTTGCCCGTGAGGACAGCTGGGTTGGGTGCTCTGGGTTTCGTTTCTCACAGAACAAGCCAGTGAGCCCTGTTTGTGGGAAATGCACAGTAAATCCTGGCCTTTGCTCAGGAAACCTCCCCCTGGAGCATTTTTCACATTGAAATAGGAGGTGAATAAGGTTGATAAGCAGTTGTATTTTGCAAAGTGATTTTGCTTTTACCTTGAAGACTTTTAGCTCTGTGAGGCCTTATCTTCTGCTCCTGAGTAGCTTAATGAGGAAGCACCCTTACAACCCTGTCAAACTGCAGGGACACCTACAGTTGCCTTTGGAGTGGCGACTGAAACACATCCCCATGGCTTCAGCCCAGGAGGGCTGACCTCCTCTCGCTTTCTGCTCAAGTGATCCTTATCACCACTCATTTCCTCCACTCTGCATAGGAGAAAGATGCTTCCCTGGGATAGGAGTAGTTGTCTGAGGGTCCATAATAGTGTCCTTGGCATGAGTGTGGCAGAGAAGCTGTATTTGCTGAATTTTAAAGCATCCTTGGTGGATTGGGAGGTGAAAACATCAGAGAAATTATTTTCAAAGCAGACTGTAGTAGAAGAGAAGTTCTGGATGATTTATTAGTGAGCTCGCTGGGAGGCAAATCTGGAAAACCCAAAGATCTGCTTTCAGCTTCTAGATAGCAGAGATCATGGGCACAGGTGGGGCGCTCAGGGTGTCTCCCACCAGCCTTTCTCTGGGCTACTCCCAGGTAGACTTTGCTGTCTTTTTCTGCCTTCTGTGATTTTCAAATCCCAGCCAGCTGCACCTGGGAGGGAGAAAGCACAAGAGAGAGACTTCTGACGGCCCTTAGAAAGTTTTGCTTCCTGAATGACATGCTGCTTCAGAAGCAAACGTTTTATTTGAATCTCTGGTACCTCTGTAACTATATATGGTGGCTCTGTTTGGGGGGAGTGTAATCTTGGTGTTCCTGGGGAAAAGCTTCCCTTACCTCTCTCAGAAAGGTTGACTTGGCTTAGAAGTATGCTCCCTTCGTGCCTTCATCCATTCATATGCTGTGTTAGTATCTTCACTTATTCAAGAGATACTGATGGCTACTTTCTAAGTGTCTGTCTCTCTGCCAGGTGTTTGTTTGTCTCAGGGCTACAGGCAGAAGAGGACCCAGTGCCTGCACAGACAGACAGCCAAAGCCCTCTCGGAAAGCAAAGTGGCCCTTGACTGTCCCTAAGAATGACCGAGTGTGCCTTTCCTCTCTATGAGTGTTCAGAAAAACAAGAGCCTTGCCTGCCTTGGGAGTCAGCTCAGGCCTGATTCATGTCTTTTGTTGTTGCCCAGAGCTCCTGACCATTCATAACTTCACTCCACAGGCTCCTTCCACATTCACTTCCTGTTTCCAGAGAAGGCAGGTAGTGTGGGCTCTGTTTCCCAGGTAGATGCCTCAGGACCACTTGGTCCCCGAGATGAGTCTCTCTCCTTCCCATTTGCCTCACGATTCCTCTGGTCACATCTTCTCTAGAACCTGCAGGTCCTCTGCACTCCCTCTCTCCTGCATCTGCACGTCTCTCCTCCTTACTAGGACTTTCAAGGCTGGTCCCCACCTGGGGGCTCCCTTGCTCCCAGGCTCCCCAAGGCTAAGCTGCAACCGTGACCAGGGGGAGCCACAGACTCCACCTGCACAGCTGGGAGCATCCGCAGCCCCTGCCAGCCTGTGGCCCCAAATGCTTTTCCTTGCCTCTGCTTTCTCCTGAAAACAGCCCTGAAAAAGGTTGAAGTGGGTTTCATAAGGTTTAAGGGTTTATTAGTTTTAAAAGCCATGTTCCCTGTTTGGAGGGAGGGAAAACAGCTGCCTTCTTTTCACATTACATCAATCCACAGGCGTCTGTAATTTACATTTGAAAAAAATCTGAAATGTTCAAAAATAACGGAAAGGCTCCTTGAGAAAAACAGATGAAATAAAAACTAGGGGAAATGTGTATTATACAAAAACCAGACCTGCGAGGCTGAGGCGAGACACACAGATGACCCAGGGAGCTGATTAATGAGGCAAATGGAGAGACCGGGGGAGTCGTGATGCCCTTTTCCTGCGCAGCCATTGAGGCCCGGGGACTGGTGCGCCAACTCCCATTCACAACTTCATGCATGATTTTCATTCAGAAATCTCAGAACCACTCACATTTCTGCCCCAGGAGAGAAGACCCCGAGCTGTGGAGTTGGGCATATGGGGGAAGGGAGAGGAAAGGGGTTGAGGAGATGGAGACTGGGACCCTGCAGCTCAGGGCCTTATGCATGCTAGGCGGAGACCCAACCACTGAGCTCCTGCCCCAGCCTTTTTCAAATATTACTTTGAAACCAGGTGGGTGGTACCTATAATCCCAGCACTCTGGGAGGCTGAGGCAGGAAGATTGTAAGTTTGAGTCAAGCCTGGCAACTGAGTGATATCCTATCTCAACATTTGAAAACAGGCTGGAGATGTAACTCAGGGCAAAGGCCTTGGGTTCCTTTCTCAGTACTGGGAAAAAAAATACTCCCAGGGGTTGGAGATTCCTAGGCATGTGCCACCATGCCTGTCTAGTTCTATTTTCTGATAATACAGTAGACTCACTTATTTTTCATTACAGTAAAGAAATGACTCTAAATTACAAGTCAAATATTTGTTTACAAAGTAATTTATTCTATTTCTGCCTATAATTTTCCTACATGTTATCTAAGTGCTGTGTGTTTCTGGCAAGTATTTTGAGAATGTACCTTAAGTCAAGGTGGGTATGGGGCCCTGGGGATCTGAGGAGAGTGAGGCAGACACTGTGTATGCTCCCTGTTCTGGGGGGACAGTGGGTCGGGCCCATAGGCTATGGGGCTAGGGGCAGTGGTGGTGGTGACGTGGTCTCTGCTAGAAGGATCACCAGCTATTATGGTAGCACTAATGGCTACTTATGGAGAGGCAGGGATGACGGGACTTGGAAAGATGCCTGGGGAAGGGATCTTAGGCACCTGGAAGGAGTAGGAGTCAGCTGGTTGAAGAGGCTTTGAGGGAGACTGTGTCCCTGGGCCCAGAGGTAGAGAGTGTTGTGAATGCAAGAGGTACCACTGTGCCTGGCAACAGTGGGGGTCTGGGGGAGATGGACACTCAGGGCTCCAACTAGGCGAGCTTTTTCCAAGGAGCTTACACTTAATTCTGTGGACAGTGGGAGGCCTCTGAAGGCAGGGGTTCGAAGCTCTCTAAGTCACTTCTGCTCAGTGATAGAGAGGGCTTAGAAATTACTTACTCCAACCCTTTTTAGATGATGAGCTTGAGAACTACAAAGGGTAAATATGACTATTCCTCTTATGAGCACTGTTAACAGGTATATTGGTCTGTTTTTATTACTATAACAGAATGACTGACGCTGGGTAATTTTATAAAGAAAAGAAGTTTATTTAGCCAAGTGTTCTGGTGAGTCAAGGGCCCACATCTGGTGATGTCTTCCTTGGTGGCACAAACCTGAGGTGGCCTAGGGCATCATACAACAAGAAACATTATTACAATGTGTGTCTCTTGTAGTCCTTGTCCCTTTTCTTTTGTTTTAGGTTTTTTTTTTTTTTTTTTTTTTTTTTGAGACAAGGTCTTGCTATGTAGTTCAAACCACCCTTGAACTTACTATGTAGCCCAGACTGGTCTTGAAGTTTTGGCAGTCATCCTACTTCAGCTTCCTGAGTATTGTGATCACAGGCATGTGCCACCACGCCTGGCTTCCCTTTTCTTATAGTCATTAGTCTTTAATCATGGGGCTCCCCCCACCTTATCTAATCCTAATCATCTCCCAAAGGCCCCACCTCTAAACAGCCAATGGATTAAATTTCCACCTCATAATGGGGGCGAAGTCACCATACATGAAACTTTTGGAAGTCACACTTAAACCATATCCAAACCATAGTACTGGTGGGCATTTATTGAGAGCTTTGATATACCAGAACTGTCCTCTGGTTGGTCATCCTCACAGCAGCCCTCTGGGGGAAGTACAAAGGCCCAGAAAGATACATAATTTGCTAAAGGTCACTTGGCCAGCAAGAGTCTAGCCTATATTTGAACTAGGTCTGCTGGCTTCATCATTTTAACTATACCTGTACAGGTGCTTTTGCAAGGTTCCAGAATTAATAGTAGGGTTGGAATTCAAACCTAGGCTTCCCAAGACTGGTAGGCACTAGCAAGCTAGCAGCTGTGTCCCATGTCCCATCACAGCAGACATCTCTGCTTGTACCACCTTCACATCCTCTTCGTGGACTCCTCGAGTGCATTTCTGGGAAATTCTGACATCTGTGTGGCGTCATCACTAAGCCGAGACAGCCAGTGGAGGTAAGGATAAGTTCTAAACAGTGGGTGCAACGGCTTGATGGGCCTCCCTGGGCAGAGCAGCCCGCAGAGGCCTGTTTCTGAGCTGGCTGTGTCTTCTGCTCTCCACTGTCCTCCGGGCTGCAGTCCCCGAGGCTGGGCCATCTGTCCACCCTGAGACTGTCGCCTTCAGTTCCCGTGGGTGCTCACCGCTGCCAGCACGAAGCCTCCGCCACTTGTCATTCCTTCCCAGCTAATGACCTCCTGGCCTGGCCGCATCTTAGCTAATTTCTGCAATTAGCTGGGCTTGTTTTTAGAGACTGAAACAGGAACTTTTCTGAATTAGCTTTTATGGTTCAGAGCCTTTAATTTGAGATTTAAAAAACATCATAGCAGCACCAAAACCAAATAAACTGCAGCTAATGAAATTCACAGAGGTTCTCAGAGAATGCTTCTCGCTGGTGCTCCTGGATGATTTATTGACAGCTGGTTGTAAAAACAATCTTATTAAAGGTCATAATGTTGGGTTTAAAAAAAAAAGCCCCTTAATTTATAGCATAATTAGGCTTCCTCCAATAGCCCCGCTGCCAGGGCTGTCACTTCAGGATCGGAGGAAGCATTTGGTGTTTTTCATTATATCACAGAGAAGGAGTCCGTGCTCCTAGAGGGCCCACAGCCTTGCTCTTTATGGCCCTTTTATTGCTGCTAAAATAGTCAAAACAGGGGGTTGATTAGAGCCGACTGATGCCTACTGATTATGGGAACACCTCCTGTGGGGGCAGGAAGGGGGCTCCGGCCTTCAGGACGTGCCTCCCACAGGAAGGGGCAGGCTGTGAAACGTGCCGGGAAGTGCGAGCAAGAGGCTGGCAGTCTCTTCTTTAGACCCTTGTGGATTGAAGGCTGACCCCAGGCGGGGCGGGCCGGGGTGATAAAAGGCATGTGGAAGGTGCTAATGCCTCAGGGAAGGGGACAATCTGGGCAGGCTGTGTGCGTGAATGAGAACCTTAAAAATGCTAATGGGCCCCCGAAGGTGAAGTTCAGCTGAGTGTGGCATGGAAACTGCCCAAAGACGGAAGGGTCTGGCTTGATGTAGCCGCCTTGCCCAGGAAGAGAGGGCACTGGGTATAAACTGACTCATGATGCTGGGCAAGGGAGGGGCTGGGCAGGTTCTGGTCACTCCAACCTGAGCTTGGAGTAAGTGTGGGTTGGGTTGTCCTGCGGGCATCACGGGGCGGGGACAGGGGAGCCACCTAGCCCAGTGCTGCATCGGGGTGGCCAAATAGCCTGACAGGGCGACAGGATGGCTGGCTCTGAAGTCATGCTGGCATTCAGACTGACCCTGGGCATGGCCTGGAGCTGACTGGTGACTCGAGCTTTAGGAGCCCCTTGGAGTGGGTGGCTGCTTCTCTTACTGCAGTCTCTGCCCAGCGAGAGCTTTGGGGTTCACCTGGGCATGGGATCCTCCCCGTAGCAGCTTACCAGCTGCTCAGGCTGCCCCATTGCTGGCAAACACCCCAGTCTCTCAGTGTCTGCTGGGCTTTGAGGGCTCGGGCATCCAATGTCTGGCGCTCTGCGGCTGAGGGTCACACCTACTAGGCCTTTGGTGACCTCACCAGTGGTCACACACTGTGCAGCTGCTGTCCTCTTCTTTCCCTTCTTCTTCCTCTTCCCGCCTCCTCTACTTGGACTTAATTGTGTAAAAGGCATACTGAGGACTGACTAATATTGTGAAGGGAAAAGAAAGAGAGAGAGGGGGCGGGATCCTTGAGACTTTCCCAGTTGATGTCACCTCTCACCTCTCAGGAGCTCATGGGTTTCTTGCTCATGTACTCACCGGAGAGCAGGAAGGAGAAGGGTGCTGTCTGTCTGTGCTTAATCTGAAGGGACAGGGTCTAGAGTTGGGTGAGAGAAACTTGTCACAGAGCATGGCATTTTCCAGATGAATTCCCTTCAATCCTTGCCCTCTGGTCCAACTTGAGAGAGGCAGAGAGAGAGAGAGAGAGAGAGAGACAGAGAGAGGAGAGAGGAGGACGAGAGGGAGAGAGAGAGCGCTTTGTTCTTGTTTCTTGACTCAAATTCTGAGTCATGACATTTAGGGTTCATGCAGTGAACTTCACTGAGCACCTACTATGTGCCTGGCACTGTGCAGAGAGATGGGCTGATAGAAATGAACTTGAGAAGTTTCCAGGCTGAGGCAGAGATAAGGGAGGACATTCTATACTTAACCGGCTGCTGCCTTTGCACAGGGCCTGAGTGGATACAAAGGAAGGGGCAGGTAACTACCCAGTGTGTGGTGTTGATTGTAGGAATGTGTGATGTGCATGCTGTGAGCATGATGAGTGAGTGTGTGCACGCAAGTGTGCAGTCTGTGATGCATGCATGTCAGTGTGATGTCAGGTGTGCACGTGGGCGTGTGTGTGAGAATCTGTGTGAATGATTGCGTACGTGAGTGTGCAAATTGTAAGTTGTAATTTGCGTGTATGCACATGAGTGTCTGTGATGTGCTATGGGACTGCCTGGGGATATGGCCAGCCTTTGCCAGGGGTGTTCGTGCCCCAGGAAGGGATGGTAGCTGTCTTGCTGTACCCTGGGCCAGGATAGGGTCCTGAGCCCTCTCTTGGGGCAGGAAGCAGATAGGTCTGGCAGTGTCGGCTGTGGCCTTGGTTTCTTTTCAGCAGGCTTTGTCCTCTAGAACAAAGAAGGGGAGCAGGAGTTTGATTTTTCTGCTAGGTATTAGTGACTGAACCTAGAAGGTAAAGGGATACATTCTTGAAGTGAGTAAGTGATGGCATTTCTGTCCTATCCCACGGAGTGACTATGACTCATGTCAAGGGTTGTAGTTAGTTTTAGTTTACTTCTACAAACTTTTGGTTCTTTCTAAATTTTCTTCCTTTCTTTTTTTGAACCTGAAAAAAAGATTATTACAAAAGGAACCTGACTTTCCTATTGAGACCCACACTGGGAGAGTGTAAAAGTGCTTGGAGAGCAGGCCTTGGGACCTGGGACTAATTGAACTGCTACCCTCCGTGGCCTCTACCCCATTTTCCTGCCTCAGCCCGCGGTTTCTGTTCAGGCTCCCCTCCCACTGCCTTTGGGCCCTGTGTCCCAGCCTCTGCTATTTGTCTTGTTTCCTCTGATTAACAGCCTGGTCTGGAGTCACATTTCCAGACTGACCTCTGCCTGTTCCACACACATTCTGGCACTTTCCTCTGGCTCTCAGGCTTTGAGCCAGGATTGGGAGACTTCATGTAGCCACCTCATGGTCAGCCCTGCATCCTGCGGGGTGCTGGCCAAGAACCCAGAGCCACCTTCCTGGCTGGGGGTGGGGTGGGGATAAGGAGGCTGCACAATAAGGAAGTGTTCAACTGGCTGGGGGGCTCCCTAAGACCCTTAGCTTCTCTGTAGTCTCCTCTCTGTGGCACAGCACCCCCTTCCTCTCTCTTCTAGAAGCTGGCAATCATTCGTCATTCACAAATTGCAGATAATCCCATTTCCTGAGGACTGCTGCAAACTGGTGGTTGGGGGAGGAAGGTTTAAGATCTTTCATCTCAGCCTGTTATTTGTAGAGAAAATACCCACAGCGTCCCTATTTCTCAGCTATGGACTTTCAATGGCTGGTTCTTTCCAAACAGATTTCTGTGCATTCAATCCTTTAATAAGGGAAGCAGTCTCCCATGAGAGTTTAAACCCAAAGGAGAATTGTTCAAGGCACATTTGAAGCTACAAATTGTAGGCAGCTGGCGGTCAGATTGAGAGGCCGTGATGATGCTTATCCTCTGAGACCATTCTTTGCAGACATCCCGTGACATAGGGCGAGTTTGGAAGCAGAGTTAAGGTTAGGGCTGAGGGTAATGTAGCATTTATCGCAATTGAAGTTGGTGTTTATTTTAGTGTTTTACGGAGTGTTAGCATTGAGTACTGAGGCCTGGGCTTGGATTCAGATTGTTGTGGGACAGGCCAGGTAGGAGCTGGGTTTAGGGTGCAGTAGGGTTCCACTCAGGGTCTGGGTTCATGTGGGGATGCTGTCGATGTGAGCTCTGGGCTTGGGTCAGGTGCTCTGCTGGACTCCTGGAAGCTCACTGGTGGGGACTTCTTTCCGAGGGTGCTGCCACATGGGAGTGCTCACTTCCGTTGAGAGCAAGCCCGTGCTCTGGCTGCAATGTTTCAGCTGATGAGATAAGGAAGACCACGCTGAGTGTCCCCGGAGTGCTGGGGTTGAGATACCACATCTGAACGCCACGAGGAAGCCTGGAAGACCGGACCTTGGTGTTTCACTTCTGGCTCCCGAGGGGCAGGTGGCTGGTGAAGGTCCCAGTGGGCCCAGATGTTGGTCTGTCCTCCTGCACTGCTGGAAGTACCTGAAGCACAGAGCAGGGTGTGGGGCACCGAGGCCAGAAGAAAACCCCACCTGCTTCTGTTAAGTTAACTACTGACTCCCCTTGAAGCACTTTGAAGAAATGCCTGAAACTGGCGGGCAATAAACTGAGTCCAGGCCTTGCCTACAACCAGGCAACAGGCAGCATTTCAGTGCCTGTGGCAACTGTTTCTGTGAAGGGGCACTAGGCAGGCCCTGAGAAAAGGCCCGTATGTCCCCAAGCACACTAGCCAGCCCCCGCGGACATGGTCGTGGGTCTGAAAGCTGCTTCGTGTGCACTAGGCCTCCACAGTTTTTCAGTGCTGCTCACCAGCCTGAAATGTCCCTGCCCCATGATTGGAGATGCTTCATCTTTTAGGATCCAGTGCTTGTGACACTGCATCACACTCACTTGCTTGTGGGCCAGCTCCCTGGAGGGATGTTGTCTTATTCCTTCTGTGTCCCCTGAGCCTTGCACTGGGACTGGAAGGCAATGGGCACAAAATCAATGTTGGCTCAAAGAAAGAAGAGGAGGAAAGACTGTCAGGCTGAGGGAGTTAGCCCAGTTAGCCTCCTAAGTAGTGGGCCATTTTATAGAGCACCCTCAACTCAAGGCTTCTAAAATTTTGGTTTCTTTAACTGCTCCTTTTCTTTGACATGTGTTGAAGTCCATAAACCTAACAAGTGACCATGTCTCGGTGGTGTGGTGTTTGCAGCATTTTGAAGTATGGTATAGCTGTGCAGTCAGAGGCTTAAAGCACTTTGCACAATACTGAGAACACACAGGTGAGAAGGAATCCTTCCTATTGCTCCAAGCAGTAGGACTTTGTTTCCAGGCAAAATTTGACTCCTATAAAATTTTATTCTTTTCATTGTAAAGAACTAGTACGTATTGTACTTTTAGTGTGTACTAAACTGTTCTCGCCCCAATCCCATGTATTAACTCATTTACTCCTCTCAATAAGTGTGTGAGGTAAGTAAAGTTATCCCCCTTT
Source organism: Dolichotis patagonum (assembly GCA_004027295.1). Taxonomy (NCBI): domain Eukaryota; kingdom Metazoa; phylum Chordata; class Mammalia; order Rodentia; family Caviidae; genus Dolichotis; species Dolichotis patagonum. The sequence goes on from PVJX010026960.1 coordinate 21,260, forward strand.
TACTAAGGAAACTGAGACTTAGAGAAGACAACACATTTCCCAGAGTTCTCACAGCTGCCCTTGGAAGAAGAAAGAATTTAAAATCAGATTTGGTGGCTCTAGAGTTCGTAGTTTTACTATTACTCCTATTTCTTCCTAAATATCTGTCAAAGACATGTCTTCTTTTCCTTTCCAGTTAAAGTAAATTAACTCTTTATGCTTTTCATTTCTTTTTCTCATAGGTTCTATATTGATCTTCTATGCAGATTTTATCCCTCTTTGTCCTTGTTGGGCCCCTCAGTAAGGGTGACCATTGTGAAAAGATAGACGTCACTCCCGTTCCCTTCTTCCCATTAGTGTGGCTTAGGGATGCTTGTGGATTCTTTGACACTCTTCCCATTGAGAGAAAAGGTACTGACTCCCTTCCCTTGGCCTGGGCTGGTCCAGGTGACTTGCTTGGTTAATGGTAACACAGTAGAAGTCAGTGTCTGGAACTTTCGTTGTAGGTTGTAAATTACCTTGAAGTTTCCACTTAGGTCTCTTGGACCATTCTGATATAGAAGGGCTGACAACCCTGATAACAACAGACTGGAGAATCCCTCGGATCAGCAGGCCTGAGTAAAGGCTCACAAGCACCAGAAATGTGGACAAGGGTAGTTGGAGGCTACAGAGCAGACCATCTGGCAGCTGACACCACTGAATAACGTCCATGGATACTGTGTGAAAGAGATGAATCATCCAGCAGATCTCCCCGTAAATGCCCAGCCCTCAAAATCAGGCTGGGGAATAACACGTGCACTGTTTTGAACTGCTAGATGCTTGGATGGTTTGTTATGCAGTGGCAGGTAACGAGAACATCCTCTCTCTCTCTCTCTCTCTCAGCATGTTGCAAGTTTTGGATACAGTTACAAGGGATGTAATCATGAGCATAACATTTATCCTTGTTCACAAGGGCTCACTGAGCAGGTCCTCAGGTGCCCCTAAATAATAATATAGGTAAACACATACTGGACAACATTAAAAAGTGACATCTGTGCTTTCAGAGTAAAGCAGAGGGCCATGAGAAACATTAATGGAGGGTCAAAGTGGGTTTCTCTGAGGAGGTAATATGTGAGCTCACTCTTAAAGGATTTAGTGGGGTATAGAAATGGGTACGGGGTGGGTGAGCGCTCTGGGCTGGGGAGGGCCAGTGTGAGGGCCCTTAGGCTGGAAGTTGCTCAGGCTTTGAAGTCCCTGTGGCTGGAATAGAGAAGTGATGAGAGTGACCAGAGTCCTGTAGGCCTGAGTGGCCGGCTCTGATGTGCCACTTACCACCCTGCATTAATGGAACTTTGTGTCTGTGTCCCCTACTCCAGGAGAGCCCCTTGAGGCCCTGTTTCAAAGTTTTAAGTGCTACCACATTCTAGAAAAAAAAAAAATCCACATTTGGGTGTAGACTAGCTCCTTCAGGTCTGCCCTGTGTGACTCTCCTCTTTCCTGGGCGTATGTCCTCCTGAGACCCAGAACCCCTCAGCTTCCTGAGCAGGCCTGCAGCGATCTGCACAGTGTCTCTTCCCTCCACTGGGGCGGTAGCCCTCTACCTGGGCTTGGCTAACTGTTACCTTGTTCTCAAAACTCCTCGACTGTCACCACCCGGTGGCAATCTCAGGCTCACTGGGCTCCCAGTCCCGGCACTCCTGGAACCTCCCTGTCATTTCCATCTATAGCAACCACAGCATTTTGTAATGGTGTCCTCGTCTATTTTGCAGGAAGAAGTATTTTTTCCTGCCAGCTTCTTCTTTAGAAGCTTCTGATAAAAGATATTGGTGAAAGGCCAATACATGAGTAAATACAGCAGTGATATTTTCATTGCCATTGTTAATAAAAAATTTGGACAGGGCCGGGCGTGTAGCTCAGCATCACAGTGCCTGCCTGGCAAGTTTGAGGTCCTCAGCTCGATTGCCACAAAAGTTTGGACCAAGTGAGACAGGGATGAATCCTGAAGCATCTTTAAACCAAACAACTCATTGTATTTCTATTTTCCTAATATAAGCAATTTCACCAAGACCTTGCAGAAATTCAGACAAACCATATCCACTCTCTTGCCCTAATCCAGCACTACAGAGGGTCTATGAAGGAAGAGGAACTTGGCAGGACAGAGGAAACTGGGCAAACTAACCCCACTTCCAGAGGTCTTGGCCTTTCTTTCTAAAAACCGGAAAGAGTTTGTAAAAAGAGGTCGAGTGTCTCCCCTGGGGCTTCACTTCCCAAGGAGTTTCTGAGATTTTCAAATCCAAAGAGATTCCTTTCAGTTGAGAACTTCTGTCCAGGGTTTGTGAGTCCCTTCCCAGGAGTATGACAAGTGTGCATAGTGTCACATCCTGTCCCCGGCTCCAACTGACCTCTGCATGTTCTCCATACCTGCTGGTGGAGAGAAAAGTAGTCCAGAAAAAGCTAGTAATGGTTCACATGTAAAGGGAAAGAGGTGTAATGGGAGGCAGTGAGCAGCTGAGAAAAGAACAAGCTGAAAATGGGAGCCAGAGACCTATGTGCTGGTCTCGCACATCTTGGTGTGTGACCCTGACCTCTTGGTCTCTGTTTTAATGGCTGTGAAAGGAGGGGATTAGCAGAACCTACGTGGTGGTGCACACCTGTAATCCCAGCACTCTTAGAGGCTGAGGCAGGAGAATTTCAAGCTTGAGCCCAGCCTGGACAATTTAGGGAGACCCTGACTCAAAAAAGTGAAAAGAGGATGCTAGGAATGTAGTTCAGTGCGGAGGCCCTGGGTTCCAACGGAAGAAGGAGATTCTAGGAACTAGACTATCAATCTTGGGCAAGATCTCAGGACACTTTTTTTTTGTACCGGGGATCAAACTCATGACCTTGAGAATGCCAGGCAGGCAGTTAAGCCACTGAGCTAAATCACCGGCCTCAGGATACATTTTGAGTGGATGTGGGTGGATACATTTTTTTCTTTTTTTTGAAACAAGGTCTTACCAAGTAGTTCAGGCTGGCCTGGAAATCCCTTATGTAGCCCAGGCTGGCCTTGAACTCATGGGGATCTTCCTGCCTTTGCTTCCCAAGTACTGGGATTACAGGCATATGCCATCACACCTGGCAGATGGATACATTTTTAAGACAAGGTCCATAATATTTTCAGAGAAGTTTATAATCCCCTAAAATGGCAAAGATTTTCTTAGAAAAACTGTGCACCTGTGTGCATCTGAGTATGTGTACCGGTACCTGTACATGTCTATGCATGCAAGGCTTTTGCACTGAGCTACAGAGCGATTCTTTTTTAATTTTTTATTTTGAGACAGAGTCTTGCTAAGTGCTAACTTTCAATCCCCCTGCCTCAGCTTCGCAGAGTGCTGGGATTACAGGTATGTGCTGTCACACTCGGCCAGGGCAAATATTCCTTTAATCCTTAGGTTCTTGTTCTCCTCCTTCTGCTTGAAAAAGTTGTAACGATCTCTGTTCAGGTACGAAATTCCAGCTTTTAGCCCCACCTTCACGAGGTGTTGAAGGTGTGGGCCTCTTCGTTCACAAGTCTCTGTGAGTCCCTGCTGTGGAAAACATAAGCCAAGCAACACATGTGCAGGGCAGCCTCTGACTCCACGAGCTCTTCTTGCAACTCCAGCTTCTAAGTGGAGACAGAGCATGCGTTCTCCCCGATTTGGGAATCTTGCCTGGGCTCTGGAAGCTGAATCAGATTTGCTACACTCACCTTTCTTGCAGACCACTGATGTCACCTCTTTGGAGTGGGTTTACGCCTTCCTCCTTCCTCTGCTGGATGGGATTAGAGAGGGTCCTTGGTGCTTTCTTAAGTCTTTTTTTCCCTTCTAACATTTGTGCAAGAGGCTACAGAAACAGAAGCTAATCCTATAGGTCGGTATCAATTTCCTTCAACAAACTCAGTCCACAGCAATGCGTTCTCTTGGAATGAACTCTTAGATCTCAGGTAAAGATACGGTCCTTCGTGCTGATGATGAGCCCAGAGATGATTGCCAGGAAGCCGAGGAGTTTACACGCTCAGCCCCTCACTTATATAACTCCTCCTCCTGCCAGAACCTGGGGC
>PVJX010026961.1:0-25316 GCA_004027295.1 Dolichotis patagonum
TTTCCTTTATTGCCCAGAATTGCCTTTGCTCTTCTAGGTTTCTTCTGTTTCTAAATGAAATTTAGAGAGTGTTTTCTCTAGATCTTTGAGGTATGTCAATGGTATTTTGATTGGGATTGCATTAAATCTGTATAAAAGTTTCACAATGTTGGTTCTTCCTAGCCAAGAGCCAAGAATATCCTTGCATTTTCTAATATCCTCTTCAATCTCCTTTTTTAGTGTAGTATAATTTTCAATGTATAGGTCTTTTACATTCTTGGTTAGGTTGAATACTAAGTATTTCATTTTTTTAGATGCTATTGTGAAGGGCGATATTTCCATAATTTCTTTCTCGGTGAGATTCTTGTTTGTGTACAAGAATGCTATTCATTTTTGTGTGTTGACTTTGTAGCCAGCTACACTGCTGAATTTGTTTACTACTTCTAGCAGTCTTTTATTGGAGTTTTTTTGGGTCTTCTATATAGAGTATCATGTCATCTGCAAATAGTGATAATTTAACTTCTTCCTTTCCTATCTTTATTCCTTTTATTTCTCTCACTTGTTTGATTGTCATCTATATTGAAAAGCAGTGGTGATAGTGAACATCCTTATCTTGTTCCTGATTTTAAAGTGAAAGCTTTCAGTTTTTCTCCATTTAGTATAATATTGGCTGTTGATTTGTCATAGATGGCCTTTATAAGGTTGAGGTAGGCATCGTGTATTCTGAGTTTCTGAAGGGTTTTTATCATGAAAGTGTGTTGGACATTATGGAAAGCTTTTTCTGCATCTAATGAGATGACCATGTGGTTATTGTTTTTGGCTCTGTTGATGTGGTGTATCACATTTATTGATTTGCATATGTTAAACCATCCCTGAATTCCTGGAATGGACCCCACTTGGTCATGATGTATAATCTTCTTGATGATTTGCTGCATTCTGTTTGCCAGTATTTTATTGAGAATCTGTGCATCAGTGTTCCTTGGTGAGAGTGGCCTATTGTTCTCCTTTTTGGTTGGGTATTTCTCTGGTTTTGTTATGGTAGTAATGCTTGCCTCCAGGAATCAGTTAGGGAGGATTGCTTTCTTTTCAATTTCTTTGAAGAATTTAAGGAGTAGTGGCATCAAATCTTCTCTAAATTTCTTGAAGAATTCAGCCTTGAATCCGTGAGGACATGGGCTTTTCATTGTTGGTAAGATTTTATTACATGTTCAGTTTCAATAGCTGATATTGGATTATTCAAAATTGCTATATCTTCTTAGTTGAATTTTGGTAGTTGGTTTCTAGAAATCTGTCCATTTCCTCTGTGTTTTCCTCTCTATGTGAGTACAGATTTTTAAAATAGGTGTTCATGATCTTTTGAATTTTCATTGCATCTGTAGTAATTTCCCCCTTTTCAGTCCTTATTGCATGAATTTGGGTTTTTCCTTTCTTTTTCTTTATAAGGTTAGCTAGAGGTTTGTCAGTTTTGTTTATTCTCTCAAAAACCAGCTTTTTGATTCATTAATTCTTCATATTGTCTTTTTTAGTTTCAATTGTATTGATTTCTGCTCTAGTCTTTACTATTTCCTCTCTTCTATGAGCTTTGGGTTTAATTTGCTCTTCTTTTTCTATTAGCTTTAGATGAAGCATTAAGTTCTTTACTTGTGCTCATTCTGTTTTCTTGATATGACTATTTTTTTGCTATATATTTCCCTCTTAAGGCGGCCTTCATTGCATCCCACAGATTACAATGGGTTGTTTCTCCATTTTCATTAAATTGTAGGTATTGCTTTATTTCTTACTCAATTTCATCTGTAGACCACTGGCTGTTTAAAAAGTTGTTGTTTAATTTCCATGTATTTGTGCAGGTTTTGCAATTTCTTTTGCCATTCATTTCCAATTTCAGTGCACTATACTCAGATATTATGCATGGGATAATTTCAGTACCCTTGCATTTACTTAGGAATATTTTATGGGATAATATATGGTCTATTTTAGAGAATGTGCCATGTTCATCTGAGAAGAATGTATATTCTGTCGTTGTTAGGTGGAAAACTCTAAACATCTAGTAAGTCCAATTGCTCACAGGTATGATTCAGTTCTATTATTTCTTTGCTGACTCTTTGTCTAGTTGATCTATCTTTTTGTGACCATGACCTGTTAAGGTCCCCTGTAAGAAATGTGTTCTTGTGTATTTGGTTTTTCATGTCTGTTAGTATCTGTGTTATATAGTTGGGTGCTCCTGTGTTTGGTGCATATATATTTATAATTGTTAGTTCTTCCTCTTGAATTTTTCCACTTACGAGTATGTAGTGACCTTATTTGTCTCTTTTAATCATTTTAGGTTTAAAGTTCACATTGTCTGCAAATAGAATAGTTACCCCTGCTTTTTTCTGGTTTCCTGTTGTATGAAATACTGTTTTCCATCCTTTGACTTTTAATCTATGAGTTTCCTTTTGGGTCAGATGCGTTTGTTGTATACAGCATATTGGGGGATAATGTATGTTGATCCATTCTGTCAACCTATTTATTTGATAGTTGAATTGAGCCCATTTACATTTATGGATATCACTGATATATACCAGCACAACTTTACCATGTTATGTTCCAGTAGTTTGCTTTCTGCTTTTTCCCCTTATTTAATTGCTTGTCCTACCTGGTGGATTCTTTCTCTTGTTCTGGGGATTGTGGTCATTTTTATCTCTGTCTAGCATGTCTTTCAACACTCTTTCTAGGGTTGGGTTTTTTTGGACGTGAATTTCTTCAGTTCTTTGTCGTGGAAGTATCTTGTTTCTCCATTAAATTTGAATGAAAGTTTTGCTAGGTACATCAATCTGGGTTGAAAGTTGTTTTTTTTCAGGGCTTGAAATATCTCATTCCAATCACGTCTTGACTTGAGGTTTTGTGCTGAAAAGTCTGCTGTGATTCTAATGGGCTTTTCTCTATAGGTGACTTGTGTCTTTTCTCTAACAGCTTTTAGTATTCTCTTTTTATGTTATGTGTCTGAGATCTTAATTACTATGTGTCTGGGTGTAGATTTATGTTGGTTGTGAGTGTTTGGTGTTCTATATGCCTCACTTATCTGCATATCAGATTTTTCCCCATGTTTGGGAAATTTTCTCTTATTATTTCTGTGAATATTTTAGATATGTCATTTGTATTGACTCCAGCGTCTTCACTAATGCCTATTAATCTTATATTGTTGCTCTTGGCATCATCTTGTATCTTTTGGATTGTCATTCCATGCTGCTTTGTTATTTTTAAAAGTTCTATCCTTTCATGATCACTAATTGTGATCCTGTCCTCAAGTTCTGAAATCCTCAGCTTCATTTAAATGGTTTTGCATGCCTTGAATAGAACTTTTTGTCTCTTGGATGTCTCTTTCAGTTTGTTTCATGAATTCTGCTTGTTTTCTATATTGTTCATTCAAGGTTTCAATCAATTTCCCATATTCCTGTACTTTTTTCTCTATTTCTTCTTTAGCTATGCTCAGCAACTCCTTTACTAAGGTTGTTACTTCTATCTTTACCTGGGAGAGTACTTCTAATTTGATTTCCTCTATGGCCGTTACAGAGTTGTTTTTTTTTTATTTCATTTGCTATCTTTTCAGAGATTTCTGGTGTGTTTCCTTTGGAGTCCTCTATTTCAATGTCTCCTGTATTTGCACCTGTTGGACTGGATGTTTGAGTTTGCGTTTTGCTTTTTTGTTTTCCATTTTCCTCTTTCAAGTTAGTATTTGGTCCTTTATACCCACTAGGGTGAACTGTTGGTAGTGTGTATCTTGGTGTCTTACTGTCAGGTTGATGTTTGTCTAGTTTCTGGGTCCAACAATGAATTGGTGGCCAGTCACCTGACTTCCTGCTGCAGGGCCTGTTGGGTGACTCCTGTATTCTTCCTGGGCTGACAAGCCTAGTAGTATTGATGTAGGTCAACTTTTAGTTCTTGCTAGTACTTTATCTTCAGGTTATTCCAGGTCATCAGATCTCCCTGTCTATAGTTTTTGTGTCAGCTGACGCCCTACTGTGTCCCTATTGTGTGCCTGTGTGTCTCATAAGCCCTTTTGATTTTCCTCAAGTTGGGGGAGTCCTTCTCGGCACACTCCTCACTCTGCCTGATGTTTTCTGTGTATAGGAAGGGGTCATCCTCACTCTTGTGAGACTTACCAAGGTCTTGCAGTTAGTTGGAGGTAGCTTTATTACTGGCCCTATTTACCTACTGTACACCTCTATTTTAGGGGCATACTCCCCACACTGACTGGAGCCAGCTGAGATCTTGTTTTGATTAGCCAATCACTTAATCTCCTTCAAGGTAGCCCAGATCATCCTCTGTAGTCCAAGGTTCCTCTTGGCGCAGAGTTCCAAGTTTACCTGGTACATGCTGGGATTCCCCTGCTGCTGCCTGAGTGTGCACAGTCAGGGCTCAGTGTGGGTTCCCGGCCTGTTGACTCCTTGGGTTCACCGAGCACAGTCCAGTTAGTCCCGCTTGTCCCTCTTGCATGCCTCAGGGTGGTATCAGACGCAGGGCGTGGTCTTACTGCCTGGATGCAGAGTTACCATTTTGCCTGGTGCGCGTTGGGATTCCGCCTGTCTAGGTGTGTGCGCAGTTGGGGCCTAGGGTGGGCTCCTGCCTCTGCTAGCTGCCTGGGGCTTGGCGAGCACAGTCCAATTAGGGCTGCTAGTCCCTCTCGCAAGCCTTGGGTTGGTATCAGATGCAGGGTGTGGTCTTACTGGCCTGGCGCAGAGTTCCATGGTTATTAATTCTAAGAGTTTTTTGAGTCTTATATATAGAGTATAATGTCATCTGCAAATATGATAATTTGAGTTCTTCCTTTCTTATATGTATCACTTTTATTTCTTTCTTTTGCTTAATGGCTATGGCCATTAACATTTAGCAATATTACTGATATGTGTTGATTATTTACTATCATTGACTTCTTTACCTGTTGGTGAATCTTTTTTTTTTCTTTCCCTGATCCTTTTTTGTTGCTGTTTATCAATTGCTTTGGGGAGTTTTCATTTCCTCTGCATTTTTAACTGTGTCAGTTTTGTTATTTCTATTAAGAATATGCTGAAGAATTTTCTCAAGTGCTTCTTTAGCACTCATATTTTATAGTGATGGTTTTCATTGACATGCCTTATTTCTCCATCTGTTTTGCAGGATACTTTTGTTGCATACTTTAATCTTAGTAGGAAGTTATTTGCTCTTAGGGCTTGAAATAATTTACTCCAAGGTCTTCTGCCCTTTACAGTTTGTGTTGAGAAGTCTGCTATGAGTCTTACTTACTGGTTTGGCTTTACATGTGTTTCTTTTGGTTTCATTTTTCTCTGACTGCTTTTAAAATTCTAGTTTTATGCTGTATATCTGGTAATTCCATAAGGATATGTCTTGGTGAACTCCTTTGTTCGTATTTAGTGTTCAATAAGCATCAGTTACTTGTATTTCATACTCCTTTCTTACATTTGGGAAATTCTCTTCTATGATTTCTGTAAACATGTTAGTAAATCCATCTGTGTTGTCTTCTAGTTTTTCTCTAATTCCAATTAGCCTTAGAGTGGTCTTTTTATTATCATCTAGTAGCTGCTTTGTAGTCTTGTTTTATTCTCATTTTCTTTGTGCCTTCTTTGAATACCTGATCATAATTCACCATTTCGCCTTCAATTTTAGACACTCTCTCTTCACACTGGTCATTTCTATAGTTCATGAAATCTTTTTTTTTTCACTACCAGGAATGAACCTCATGACCTTGTGCTTACCAGGAAGGTGCTGTGCCCCTGAGCCCTGTAATTTATGAATTCTATATACTTTTTTATGTCAGGTATTTCTGTAATCTTTTTGAGGACTCTACATCCTTGTTGAATCTGTCAATTAAGTGTAAAACTGTTTTTAGTTAGCTCTTATAGATTTTTACTTATTTCCCCAAAATTTACTGTGAGCATATTGAGTGAAATTGCTTTCAACTATTGGTTGATTTTCTCTTTGAAATCATCTAGTTTTTCATTCATTCTATAAACTTTTTATAGAGTTCCACTACCTGGTATCTAATTTCCTCTTCCTTCATGACTCTTTTATCTGCCTCAGTATATTTGGGAGACCTCGTGTATCTCCTATTGCCTTGGTTCTCCATTCCCCTATGTGTATCTGTCCATCTGTGTGTGTGTGTGTGTGTTCCTTTTTTGGGGGAGAGTTTTACTAAAAGTTGAGGACCAGAAGAGTGAAATCAGTTTGTAGTTCATATGGAGATGTTTTAGTAGGATGTTTCCTGCTTGTGAATGAGTTTCAGCTTTGTGTGTTTAGTACTAGTATTTATTCCCATTATTTACTTTATTTATTTATTTTTTGTCATTTTGAGACAGTTTCATTATGCAGTTCATGCTGGCCTCAAACTCACAGCAGTATTTTTGCCTCAGCCACCTGAGTGCTGGGATTGCACACATGCACTACCACACCCTGCCAGTTATTTACTTTCAGTAAGTTGGAATTTGTCCCAATGTTTGCTGAAAGAATTACTTATGGTTATAATTGCATCAACATATTCTGTCATAAAGTTTCTATATAATTGTCTTTACAGTTACACTTCCTCCCTTTCTCCGTGCTCTGTGTACACTATGATTGTTTATTATTTGTAGTTGTCCTGCAGTGAGGTAGGTGAAGTGGAGGCAGGACAATGAAAGGTTGTTGGATGAGGAATGTAAGACACTAAAGAGGAGGTTTGAAGGGAGGATAGTGATAGATGACAAGAAAAGTTTGATGTGGAGTCTGATTCTATTGGAGTACTTTTAGTTGAGTTAAAGGGTTTGATTTGAGAGTTTTCAGAGGATATTTGTGAGGACAAGGATGAGATATGGGAAGAATAAGCTTTGCTTTGAGATTGAGGAAAGTTACATGGTTGTCACAACCTGTTGATAGGGAGGACAGAAGTCTAGGTAAGATAAGGAAGAGCCAAAGGCTTAGAATAGGGATGATTGACTGTTAATATTAAAGAAGGTAAGAGTGACTATGGAGGAGCTGATGTATTTGGAAGAAGAATAAAGAATTATGATAATAGTATTGCTTTGGGGGTGGCAGGCAGATTCACTGGTACAAAATTGTCCCCTGAGCCAGGCATATTCCTATGCAATAAAGTCAGCTACAGTAGTAAAAAGGTCATCAGTTACAGTGGTACCTATGAGGGCAAGTTGAAAATAATAAACCAATGAACCCAATTTTTTAGCTCCCTGTAGCCTAGAAAAGAAATCCACAGTCATAAGGTAAGCATCATAATAGCCTAAGTATACACACACACACACACACACACACACAATATGCAGCAAAAGTGATAGCTATGTGTCCTCTAAAGGTAAAAAAAATTAACAGTAGTTTTATAAAATATTTGTCCAAAGTTCAGAGGATTAAGGACTGGGTAATGCCAAGGATGGGGAAAAAAAGAAAAAAAATCTTTTATTTTTCTGCTATATGGTATAAGAAGAAGAAATAGAAGCATGGCAAAGGATCCTAATGGTGGTAGAGGGGTTTTTTGTTTTTTTGTTTTGTTTTGAACACAGCGAGTCTCAATGTAGTTCAGGGTGGTTTCAAACTTCACAGGGAGCCTCCTGCCTCAGCCTCCCAAATTCTGGGATTATAGGTGCGTATCACCACACCCAGCTGAAGTATGTTATTGGAGATAACAGGGAAAGCTGGGTATAGAATCAGTAGTGAGAAATGAGGACAAGAAAAAAAATTTCTATTACTAATATAAATGTTAGAGAAAAGTTAAAGGGAGACAAATAAAAAGAGTGGAGAAGAAAGAAAAAGAATAAGAAAGTGGAAAATGAAGGCATGGGAAACTATATGGATAAAAGTAGAAGGAATAAAAAAGAACAAGGGAGAATTCCCTCATCCTCTATAAACTATTTCCAAAGAAGGAAGAAGTAGGGAAGCACACAGACAAACGCACATGCACACACCAACACACATATTCATAAAAGGAAATAATGGAATAAAACATGCAATGAAAAATGAAGTGGAGGAAAAAAGCACAAAAAGGTTTGCTCTTGTTTTAGATATGTGGCTCTTTCACAGACTAGGATTAAAGAGCAGAGCTCAAGCCAAGATGTGTCTCTGCTCAGGCTAGTGTAACAGAAAATGACCCCCCACCAGCCTGTATACTTCAGTTTCTTAGTTGCCCAGGTAATAGTTTTTGTTCCAGTTCCTGTTGCTCCGGTCCCTTAGAAATGGCTGGTCACTGTGATATGCATTGTATAAACCAATCCCCAATCAACAAGCCATTCCACCTCTGTATTTTCTGCTTGCTTATCTCATATAAGCTCTAGACCAAAAGAGATCAGGGCCTGATGTTCTGGGAATGATCCCAAGTAATTGCTTATCTACATAAATAAATCTGCCTCCAAATCCTGAATGCAGTTTATTTCGTTTGCATCAGTCATTCCATTGTACAATATACCACAACTAAGTTACCCATCCTCCCATTCTTATACATTATAATTGGTTGTAATTTTTGGCTCTTGTGGATAAAGTTGTTATCAGCTTTCATGTTTATTTTATAGTGCACATATGCTCAATTTATATTATCTTTGTTACTAGGAGTGGGATTGCTGTGTCATAGCATAAGAGTATTTTTAGCTATGCTACATAATGTCACAGTTTTCCAAAGCAGATGTGCAAAAATCCATTTTCACCAATATTCATGAGATTTCCAGTTCACATCCTTATCAACACTTAATGCTATCATTCTTTAATTTTAGCCCTTCTATCAGGTATGATGTGATATATATTATTAGGCACTTGTGTACTTTGTTTTGTGAAATGTCTATTCATATCTTTTTGTTACTGTGTCCTTTTTAAAATGTGTTTTAATCTTGAGCAGTTGTTCTGCTTATCTTTATCTTTATTGCTTTGGTTTGCTTTGCTTTAGAGGAAATGCTAGGGTTTGAATACAGGGCTTTGTGCATACTAGTCACTTACCTACCACTCAACTACTTTGTCTTTCTTGATGATGTTGAAAAGCAGACACCAGTTTGCATATGTGTGAGAGTGTGTGTGTGTGTGTGAGAGAGAGAGAGAGAGAGTGTGTGTGTGTGTGTGTGTGAGAGAGAGAGAGAGAGAGAGTGTGTGTGTGTGTGAGAGAGAGAGAGAGAGTGTGTGCGTGTGAGAGAGTGAGTGTGTGTGTGTGTGTGTGTGTGTGTGTGTGTTACTAGGTATTGAATTCAAGGTCTTTGTACTAATCTACCTTCCCAGCCCTATTTTTGAAACAGGGTCTTGTGAAGTTGCCCACATGGGGCATGGATTGTCTTGTATCAGCCTCCTAGAGGGCTGGGATTACAGGTGTGTGCCACTATTCCATCCCTTAGATTTTTATAAAATGTTTCTTGCTTGAATTTGTGTGATGTTTCTCATAATTGGATTTGGATCATCCATTTTTAGCAGGAATACCATGTAAGTGATATTGTATTTCCTGTATCATACTAGGAGAAATGTCTGAACATTTTTCTGAACATTGGTGAAATTTACTTTTGTTATGTGATTCTAACAGGGCCTTTCAGGAAGATTTCTTCATTTTAAGTGCTTTTTTTTACTTTATTCTATATTTATTGTATATACTTTCAAACTATATAAATATATCTTATTAATCAAAACTTTTCCCACTAGTTTCAGCATCCACATACAATTTTCTAACTTCATCATTCTTCCTTATATTAATTAGCTGGCCGATTCCCTTCTGTATTTATTTCTCTGAGAATGGACTCATAAACATCTTGTTACTAGGTTTACTCTTATTTTAATCGTTAAAATGCCTTGGACCTGGGGGTCCATTCAGTGTGGCACTTAAAGTTACCATCATTCTTTGTTCATCTATTGAGCTGACCATATGATTTTTGTCTTTGACTCTGTTAATATGGTGCAATGCATTTATTGATTTGCATATGTTGAATCATCCCTTGGCTACAGTATATAATCTTCTTGATGGTTTGCTGTATTCTGTTTGTCAGTATCTTACTGAGGATTTTTTCATCTATGTTCACTAGGAAGACTGGCCTGTAATTTTCTTTTTTTGGTTGGTTCTTTCCCTGGTTTCAATACCAGGGTAATACTTACTCCCAGGAATGATCTTGAAAGTATTGTTTCCCTTTCAGTTTTATTAAGGAGTTTCAGCATTAGTGGAATTTAGTTCTTCTCTAAACTTTTTATAGAATTCAACAGTGAATTGAACAGGATCTGGGCTTTTCTTTCTTGGTAAGTTTATAATTACATTTTTAATTTCATTGATTGGAATGAGGTTATGTAGAATTTTTCTCTTCTTGATTCAGTTTTGGCAATTCATATGTGTCTAAGAATCTGTTCATTCCTTCTGTGTTTTCCATCTTATTAGACTATGGTTTCCCATAGTAGGTATTGATGATCTGGATTTCGGCAAGACCCATAGTGATTTCACCCTTTTCATTCCTAATTGCTTGAATTGGGGTCTTTTCTTTCCTTTTTTTTTGATGAGGTTGGCTTATCAATTTTATTTACTCTTTCAAAGAAACAACTCTTTGGTTCATTGATTATCTGTATTGTTTTCTAAGTCTTAATTGGATTAATTTCTGCTCTGATCTTTATAATTTCCTCTCATGTATGAGTTTTTAGTTTGATTTGTTCTTCTAGAAGTTTCAGGGTCAACATTAGGTCGTTTATTTGAGCTCATTCTGTTTTCCTGGTGGTGTGAGAATTGATTGCTATAAATTTCTTTCTTAGGACTGCTTTCACTGTGTCCCATAAGTTTCCATATGTTGTATCGGCATTATTATTTCAGTGTAGATAATATTTTAATTTCTTCTTTAATGTCCTCTGTGATCCATTGGTTGTTCAGAAGGGTGTTTAATTTCCATTATTTATGTAGTTTTTGTAGTCTCTTTTACCACAGATTTCCAATTTCATTGCATTATGGTCCGATAATATGTACAGGATAATTTCAATTTCTCTGCATTTACTTAAGCATGTTCAATGAGCTAGTATGTGGTGTTTTTTGGAGAACATCCCATGTGCTGCTGAGAAGAATGTGTATCTGATATTGTTTGGTGGAACACTGTAGACATCTACTAAATCCATTTGTTCTCAGGGTTATTTTAATTCTGATATTTCTGTTGTTGATTTTTTTTGTCTAGTTGATCTAATTGTGAGAGTGGGGTATTAAGATCCCCCATTACAATTGTGTTTATGCTTATTTGATTTTTAGTGTCTGTTAATATTTGTTTTATGTGATATAATTGTGAGTGGAGTATTAAGATCCCCCATTACAATTGTGTTAGTGCTTATTTGATTTTTCATGTCTGTTAATATTTGTCTTATGTAGTTTGTTTACCAGTATTTGGCGTATATATGTTTATGATTATCTCTTCTTCTCTTCCTCTTTCTCCTCCTTCTTGTTTTTGTTCTTGTTATTCTTTTCCCTTAACAAGTAAGTAGTGATCTTCTTTGTCTCTTTTGATCAGTCTTGGTTTGAAGTTCACATTGTCTGCAAATAGAATAGCTACCTGTGGTTTTTTCTGGGTTCCTGTTGCATGGAGTATTGTTTTCTATCCTTTGACTTTCAGTCAATGAATTTCATTTTGAGTTAAATGTGTTTCTTGAATGTAGCATATTACTGGATCTTGTTTCTTGATCCATTCTACCAGTCTATTTCTCCAGATTGGTGAGTCAAAACCATTTATGTTGATGTTTATAAGTGATAGGTGTTGGCTTATCTTTTAAATGTTATTTTCCTGTTGTTTCCCTGTCTTTCCACTCTGTTTAATTGCTTGCCCTGTCTGATGGCTTCTTTATATTGGTAGTGTTGTGTTTGTGGTCTTCAATTTTTTAACATATCTTTCAGAGCATTCTGAAAATCTGGTTTTTGTGTTCATGAATTCCTTCAGTTATTCTTTGTTAGGGAGTATCTTATTTCTCCATTGATTCTGAAAGATAGTTTTGTAGGGTACATTAATCTAGGTCAGAGATTGTTTCATTTTAGGGCTTAAAGTACCTCATTTCAAGCTCTCCTTGATTTGACAGTTTGTGTCTGTTATGATTCTTATGGGCTTGCCTTTTATAGGTGACTTGTTTCTTTTCTCTGGCTGCTTTTAATATTTGGTTCTAGTGATGCATTTCTGGAATCTTTATTATACGCCTTGTAGATTTATTTTAGTCATGGCTATTTGGAGTTCTCTGTAGTTTATTTGTATGTCAAATTCTTTATCCATGTTTGGGAAACTTTTGCCATTATTTCTGCAGAGGTTTTTATGGCTTTTGTGCTTTCTCCAGCTTTTTCACTGATTCCAATCAATCTTTTTTTGTTCTTCTTTGCTTCATCTTGTAGCTCTGGGATTGATTTTTATATGGTCTCTTGCTTGTTAAGACATCTTTCTTTTCGTGGTTGCTAGCTTCAATCCTGTCTTGATTTGATGTTCTATCCTTGCCTTCATTCAATGTGTTGCATATACTTTCAGTGGAGTTTTTAATCTCCTAGATTTCTGTTTGGATCTGTTTCTTGGATTCCATTTCTTTACTATGTTGGGAATTCATGGTTTGCATCATTTTCCTGTTCTTCTCTAATTTTTAATCTATCTTCTTTAATGTCTTTCATTTTAATTGTCATTTCATTTTGCACCTTAGAGATTATTTTTTGTGTATTCTCTTCCATTTGTTCTTCCCTGCTGTTACTATCATTTCAGAGAGTTCCAGTGGTTGGCTTCTAATTTCCTCTATCTCATGTTCTGGACTTGTCCTGGATAGGCTGGGGATCTGCAGTGCATTTTGTATCTACATCTCATTTTCTATTTTCTATTTTATTTTGTTTCCTGTGTTGATGATTGTGGATTTATTATGGTAGATAGGTTTATCCCTAGTACTGATGCTTTCCTAGGAAATGTCTGTTGTCTTCTAGATGTCAGTGGTTGTTGATTGATGTGTCTGTTCTAAGATTCTACCTTCCCAATGTATTAAGGATGAAAAGTTATTATCTATTTGGCTCAGGACATAGTACTTTGATACTGAACTATGGTGATGAGTATGACCCCTTACAATTGCAGTATTGTCATACATGGATAAAAACTGATTATAACATGTATGACATCCTGGCTAAAGTAGTACAGTTAACAATAACAATAGTCTCAAGCCACAGCCTGGCTACTAACATACTTCAGTAACCTGATACTTGTAAGCCTAGGAGCAAATTGTATAGTTATATAACAAAATCCAACACATACCAGGAACTTGTATGCAATAATTTTCCCCTTAGTGAAGTGATTTTACCCTGTCATTTGTGTGTGTGTGGGGGGGGGAGTGTTAAGAGGAATAGGGAACAAGATAGATGAATGAGGTGAAATATAATAACAGAGTGACTGGAGGGCAAAAGATAATCACCCTGGTTTTAGGAAATAGAGAACACAGGAGGGAAAGAATGGATGAGAAGGCAAAGGAGTAACGAAGTGCACCAGAGAGAGATGAGACAATATTTACTCACATGAAAGCATCATAAAATCAAGCGAGACAGTTGACAAAAGAGAGAAAGAAGATGAGTAGAAGAAAAATAAAAAGAAAGGTAAAAAATCTAAATCATGAAAAAAAGGAAACAAAGGAAAGAATGAAAAAAATACTAAAAACAGTAATAACCACAAAAAAAACAAGACAAAACAAAAAAAAATCCCAACTGGACTGAAAAAGAAAAACCAAAGAGATATAAAAATAGTAAAATTCCTCTGGTGTTTACAGTAGTGTGGTAGGTCCAAGTTGGATCCCAGAAATGTGTTGTATACTCCAGGTCATGTTTGCAGTGGGATTTGTGCTGGGTATGGAGCTGGTCCTGGCCTCTGGATGTTGGAGCTGGGACAGGCCTCCTGTTGTTGGTGCTCTTCCTAAGCCCTTTGTTAAAAAATGGTGGCCCCAGTTGCCTGTTTCTGTTCCTTGTGTCTGTGTGCCAGAGCACAATGCTGGTTTACCTAACTTAACAACTACTGGCTGGTATTCTTAATGCTACTTCAGATTTTGCACTATACTGGTCCTTCCTGCCTGGCATGTGCATCCACTCTGTGGCCTGCTGGGTTGCTGGTCCCACCTGGGCTGGGCCACTGTGTGTGCCCCTGCCAGAGGCTGCTGGGTTGCTAGTCCCACTGGGGCCAGTGTGTGTACCCCCACTGGGACCTGCTGCATCACTAGTCATCATTTTTAAAATACTTCCTTCCCCTTACTTTCCATGTCCCAGCACTGGATTCAAGCCACTCATTTCAGTGGCTTATGTGATTTAGAAAAGCAAAAACAACTACTACAAACTGGGTATTGGGTATATTAGTTCTACTTGTGAATTTTTGATTCTAGGTTCTCAGAGTAGATAGAAAGTATGTGTACATGCATACATTTGGTTTCATTCATACTTATACAGTGCAGCCTTTTTAGGGCTGCGGGGGACTGGCAAGGGGTGATGGAGAGACAACTCTGGAGATCAGGCTGATGGCGCAGATCCGATTTTATTAAGGAAGTACAGGAGTATATATAGGCTGAATAGGAAGGGGTGGAAGTGAGCACAGAGGAAGGGCGGGATTGAGCTTCAGGAAGGGTGGAAGTAGGCTTAGGGAAGGCGGGGATGCACTGCAGGGCGGGCTCTGAGCCCGGCAGCCCTGGCAGGAATGCTCTACTGGGTGTGCCAAGGCATGGGGAGTCTGAGTGTGCACAGACTCTCTCTTCTGCCAGGGTAGCCAGCCAGACCTCAGGACCTTGACCTCCCACAATACAGCTAGTCCAGTTTGTTTTCTTTTTAAACTAAACTCCTTTTTCTGCCATTTGAATGAGATTAAACAGAACTTCCACCATTAGAGATCTTACACCAGCAGTATGAACCTGAAAAAAAAATCCATCAGTGACTGTAATCAAACAGGAAAGGTGATAGGGACACTAAAAAGAAACCCATTCTACATCCTGTTCATTATCTAGTCTTTTCTAATATTTGCCTAAAACATCAGTCTTTTAAATATATATATATTAATTGGTATATGTCTATAATTCACAATAAATAAAATCATCTTGAGGGATTGGTACAAATGCATTTTGCATCTTAATAATTTTTATTTCTCCTTTTCCTCCTCACCCTCCCCTGTTTCCCAATCCTCAGGTCTCCACAAAGTCTCCCTTTCTGTTTCTTATCATCTTTTGATCTTTTAACTATTATATTTTTTCTGTTTTTTTTTAAAGACAGGTTCCTACTATGTAATTAAGGCTGGCCTTGGCCTCAGTATGTTCTTTTTTCTTAAAACTTGATGTATAACTGAAGAAAACAGCTATGCCATCACTCCAAGGATGCTGGCCTCTAGACTGCAAGTAACCTGATTCTATTTTTACTTTTCAGAAGAATCTCCGTACTGATTTCCATAATGGTCATACTAGATAACATTGCCACCAGCAGTGTGGAAGGGTTCCTTTATCCTTATAACCTCACCAGCATTTATTGTTTTTCAAGTTCTTGATGATAGCCATTCTTTCTGGAGTGAGATGGAATCTCAGTGTTGTTTTGATTTGCATTTTTCTAATGGCCAAAGATGCAGAATGTTGTTACAAGTACTTACTGACCTTTTGTATTTCTTCTTTTAATATATGTGCTGACGAAGTGAGCACTGCTTTGCTTCTTTTAAGAAATGTCTGTTTAATTGTCCACTTTTGATTAGATCTTTTGTTCTGATGGGTCTGATTTTTTGTTTTAGTTCTTTTGTGTTCTAGATACTAGTCCTCTGTTCAAGGAGTAGCTGGCAAAGATTATCTCCCATTATTTAGGCTCTCTTCACTCTGCAAGAGATTTTTAATTTATTTTTTCTCTTTGAAATAAAATGGATTGGAAGAAAAATAAATTTTTAAAAATTTTATTTAAAGAGAAAAAAAGCAAAACAGAAAAAAGGGTAGAAATAATACAGAATTTCAAAAAAGACATTAAGAAATCGCTACTTGATAAATTACATATTGTCCTCTTAGAAAAAGTTGTTCATGTTACAAAATTAAGGCATACAAAGTGAACAAACAGTGAGGCTGCAAACAGTTCTGTTCAACAATCCAACAAAAACTTGGTAATATAGTTATCAATCCCACACACTTAAACATACATGCAGTTATATCCTTTAGAGCTTTTTCTTTTCCTCCTTTTGCTTTTTAAGTACATTATCTGTTTAGTTATATCATGTTTCTGCTTACTCAGTACCTTACTGATCTGTTTTGTTGTTGTTATTTCCTTTTTAATCACCTTATATAATTCTGTTGTTTTTGAGTTTTTCCTCATCCATGTCACATGGAACAGCTTTGATGGAGTTGGGAGTTTTTGGACGTATTTTGTTACCTTGTTTTCTTATGTTCTATTGTTTTATTTTTATTTAATTTTTATTAATTTGGAGGTAGTAATATACAACAAAACAGGATGGAATAAAGCCAATTGAGACAGTATAGTGAAATTGGTACAAAACATTTCACAGCAGGTCACCAGGACAAAAATAATAGGCAACATTGTATATCTCGTTATCTTCACAATAGTTGTTCTTCTATTAGGTACAGCAAAATCAAAAGAAATACACAACATTATAGAACATAATCAAAACAGAATATTGAATAGAGCAACACCATTATTCAGGACAAAGCAAAATGGCGATAAAAATATCTGCCTTCAGAGATAGTAGAAGGAAACTTCCCCCACTTGCTGTACCACATATGGTCACCTCCCAAGAGATACCCAGATCCCTGGATCCCAATTATTAGTGGGGTGGTGGGGGGAGATATGGTATGTTTGGTTCTAAGCCCACGTCCTGGTAGGTGGCAGGCTGGTTGCTGGTTGGCTCAGCGCCCTAAGTTCCAACATGGCGCAGATCTCAGGAAACGCTGTTGCTTGTGGTTTCCCCGCCCTGGGGTGGCCGTGGCTTGCCAGACCATAGTCACTTACCAGGGCAGCAGGCTGGTTACTGGTTGGCTCAGCACCCTAAGTTCCAACGTGGCGCGGATCTCAGGAAACTCTATTGCTTCTGGTTTCCCCGCCCTGGGGTGGCCGCGGCTTTTCAGACCACAGTCACTTACCAGCGTGGCAGGCTGGTTACTGGTTGGCTCAGGGCCCTAAGTTCCAACATGGCGCAGATCTCAGGAAACGCTGTTGCTTCTGGTTTTCCAGAAAAAGAAATTTTTAAAAAGTTTTTAAATTTGATATGCAATTTCTTGATTTGAGATATTGTTTCTTGTGCAACTAGGGTTCTGTTCAGAATCTCTTTGCCTATGCATATATCTTTAAGAGTTTTCCCCATTTTATAATCCAGGAGATTCAGTGTTTCTGTTCTAATTCTAGGTCTTTAATCTATTTTGATTTTATTTTAATAAAGAGTGAGAGATATGGGTCTAGATTCATTCTTCCACATGTGGATAATCAGTTTTCTCAGCACCATTTTTTTGGAGACAGGGTCTTGATAGGTAGTTCAGGTTGGTCTTGAACTCACTACGTAGCTCAGGTTGGCCTCAACCTTTCAGCCATTGTCCTGCCTCAGCCTTGCTAGTGCTGGGATCACAGGGATGCAACTTCATGCCTAGCCACCATTTTTTAAGAGGCTATCTTTTCTTCAGCATATACATTAGGTCCCTTTGTCAAAAATTAAGATGGCTAAAGATGTGTATGGTTATTTCTGTATCCTCCATTCTGCTGCACCAAATAACATATCTGCTTTTGTGCTACTACTATGCCTGTTTTTTATTACTATAGGTTTTGGTATAACTTGCAACCCAAGATTGTTAGGCCTTCTACTTTGTTCTTGTTCCTCAAGATTGTTTTGGCTATTCTAGGTCTCTTATGATTCCATATGAATTGTATCTTATTCCCTAGTTCTGTGAACAGTGCTGATGGTATTTTGACTGGAATTGAATTAAATCTATATATAATTTTTGGTAGTATGGCCATTTTACATTAGTTGTACATATCCATGAACAAGGGACATGTTTTCATTTTCTAATGTCTTCTTCAGTCTTTCTTCAGAGTACCTTAATATTGTAAGTTTGGGGCTGGGGATTTAGCTCAGTGGCATAAGCGCTTACCTCACAAGTGTGAGGTTGTGAGTTTGATCCCCAGTACCAAAAAACAAACAAACAAAGTAAGTTTGATTCCTGGGGAAAAAAATAAAAACTAAAAAAAAAATTATACATTGCCTTCTTTGACAAAAAAATAAATAAAAGCCAAGATGAGTCCCTAGGATAATTTTGCTGTTTCTGGAACCCACTGTCATAAAGGCTTTTATATAGAAATTCTGCCCAGATATTTGCTAATTGTATGGGACTCAGGAGAGATTAAAATAATCTAGGGAGGTAGAGTAACATAGAGACATAGTATATGGAAGATCCCAACTCATGCAGAGGAACTACAGTTTAATGTATTTTCAAGAAGAGCAGTGAAAATAGAGAATTAAGCAAAGAAATTTAAAAACCAGTTCATCAAGGACTATTTTCCACCTGAAAGAATTTAACTTTTTAAAGGATGAGAAACCATCATAGAGGATATAACTAGTTAGGGAAATGATCTCTTTTATTAAGTTTGCATTCTACAATCCCTCTGTGCTGTCACCAGTGGCAATGAATAGAGGATTGATTAGGCAAATACTTAAAATTATTTTCCAACAGTATTGTTATTTACATTTTTGTCTCTCTTATTTTTTTATGAGACAAAATTTCACTGTGCAGTCCAGGCTGGCTATGAATTCACTTTGTAGCTCAGGCTAGCTGAAACTCACAGTGATCCTACTGCCTCAGCCTCCTGTGTATTGGCATTACAGCAATGCACCACGCCCAGCATTTCCATTTTTTGTTTTTGGTCCCAGGAATCAAACTCACAATCTTGGGCTTCCCAGGCAGGCTCTGTACTGCCGAGCTATATCCCTGGCCTGGCATTTACATTCTTAATGGAAGCTTGAGTCATTGGTTTATCCTATTGTGGAATGGCAGTATACCATCTTTTAAGTAGCAATTTTACAAGCAGGATTGGAAGCTCAAAAATAATGTTCTCTTTTGAAAAATAACAAAAGTACATAAAACAATGCTAATTTTTAAATGAAAAATCTTGAAAAATATAAGATATATTTTGATATATTACTGTATTTTCATCTTAAGTAATATTATAAATAATAAGACTGATACAGACATTCAATAATAAAGATGTTCTACCTTGCAAGGTTACCAAAATTTGAAATGTAACAATTCTGTTTTTTTAAATAGCAGCAAATTGCATGGTTAGCTTCAGTTTCACTGTTATCATAACAGCTTTTATTTCTTTACTACTTACAGGCTGTATCCCAATTGGCTGGAGTTGAACAACATGCAGCTCTTCAAAAACCAGATTTAGTTCGAAGGTAAGTATTAAGAAATGAAAACATAGAGCATATATTTTATTGTATGCAGTAATTAGATGCTTAGTGTATCTCAGAGGGAAGCTCCTGTGTTCTTATATTTGTGTGCAGGTTTAATAAAAACTGTAGGCATTATTTTTTTTTATTTTTAAGATATAAAGGCCTGGAGTTTAGTTCAGTGGCATAAGCATCTGCCTGGCAAGTGTGAGGTCATGAGTTCGATCACTGGTACCAAAAAAAAAAGATATAGATAGTATGGATTTTTAAATTATTGACATTTTCTTAGTCTATAGTATTCAACTCTAAGAAAGCTTAGAAGATTTCATAGGAACCAAGAGCTGGGTGTGGTAGTACATACCTAGAATCCCAACTCTCTGGTAGGCTGAGCCGGGAGAATCTAAAGCCAACCTGGGCAATTTAGTGGCTTAGCAAGAGTCTGTCTCAAAATAAAAACATTACAAGAGGACTGGGAATATAGCTCAGTGTGAAGGTCCTAGGTCAATCCCTAGTGCCACAAAAGAAAACAAGGAAATAAAGAAATAATACAACTTAGAATAAAAGTCTAGCTAATCCAAAGGAATAAATTAGAACAAAATATGTAATTGTTTTATTACTTGGTAGCTGTAAACTAGTATTTTTCTGTACATCGTTCTGACTAATTTCTATTCTGTCTTTAAGTTCACTGATTATTTCCTTTGTCCTGTTTGTGACATTTGTATCCCTTTCCACATTCAATGACTTTTAAAAATTTTTCTGATTATATGTTTATATAATTTTCATTTGTTTTTTTCTTAATATCTTCTATTCAATGAAATTTTATTTTCCTCATTTGCTTCAACAATATATGTAATTGTTCATTAAAGCTTTTTTTGTGGTATTGAGGATTGAACCCAAAGCCTCATGTGTACAAGGCAAGGACTCTACTACTGAACCAGCAACATCTTCAGGTCTTAAATAAATCATTTTGATGATGGCTGCTTTAATATCCTTTTAGACAATTACAATATCTGATTCATCTTGGTGTTAACACCAATTGATTGGTATTTCCATCCATGTTATAATTTTCCTGATTTTTGGTATCAGGAGAATTTATTTTTATTTATATCATGGGCATTTTGAGTATTATGTGACTTTGGATCTTACTTAAATCTCCTCTATTTTAGCATGTATTCACTTTGTTGGGATGCACAGCTCCTGGCCTATTTTCATGGGATATGGTTCCAATGACAATTTAGTTTTCAGAATGCTTGGGCTGTTCTGGTCTGCTTAGTTCACCTGGTACCACTATCCCTCACTATGGAACCAAAGTATAGAGAGTTCTCTGGGCCTACAGTCCAGGCCACATTCTACTGTTGAGGCTCATTCTAGTGCCACTAGAGAAGGAAAAAGCCTGTTTAAGCCATCTTCTCCTTTTGGGGTGGGAGTCAGGAGACAATGTATTTAGACTGCTTGCATTTGACTGGGAGTCAGAGGATCATTTGGCCTCCCAGAATGCTCCCAGAATGCTGAGGTGAGATGCCAAAGCCAGTTCACCTATCCCAGTACTCTAGGGGGCTGAGTCAGGCATAGAGTGGGAATTGGGAGACGCCAAACTGGGAGACTCCAAACTGCTGTATTTTTTCAAGCCCTGGGGATCCCTCGACTGTGCTTTCCTCTTTTTATTTTCAGTGCCCTGTGTGATTGCCTACTGTATTATGTAGTTTCAGGTTTCTTTTAGCTGTACTTAAAGGAAACAAGCAGGGAAAGCTGTTTTTGCCATCATGACCCAAACCCTAATAAAGTGTTTTTTATGTTTACTTTGAAATATACACAATATAGCCCCATTGGCTAAAATTATGTCGCTTTCTTACTCTAAAGATGTTGTTACTGCCATGTCTCTGTGTATTAAAAACCTTTAGGGTCAGTATTATTTAAAAAATGTTTTTTGACAGTGCTGGGCATAGAAACCAGAGCCTCACACTTGCTAGCTAAGCACTTTTATCACTGAGCCATACCCCTATCCCTTAGGGAGAAGTATTAGTACACCATTTGTATTTATATAAACAAAATTAGGAGTTTTTAAAAAGTCTTTTTGCGTATCTTTATACACTTGCTTTATGAATAGTTTTTAGAAGGGTTTACCTGAAAGTTAATTTTTAAAGTATCTATTTGAAAAAAAAAAGTGCCTTGTCGGGCTGTGGTTACTGGGGATTAAACCTAGGTCCTTTATATTGAGCTACACTCCCAACTCTTCTTTTTAACTTTGAGACAGGGTCTTGCTAAATTGCCCAGACAGGCCTCAAATTTATGATTCCTCCTGGTTTGGCCTCCCAGAATGCTCCCAGAATGCTGAGGTGAGATGCCAAAGCCAGTTCACCTATCCCAGTACTCTAGGGGGCTGAGTCAGGCAGGTCACAAGTTCAATCCCAATCTGGGCAATTTAGCAACACCCTGTCTTAAAATAAAAAGGTTGAGGATGTAGCCCAGGGTAAAGGCTGGGGTTTGGGTACTAAAGAAAAACAAAAGAAATTTATTGAATTTATATTAATACAATTTACTCATGTAAAATATAGGAATAGCATTATATTCATAGAGTTGTTTAATCATAAATTTAAAAATATATTGTACTGTTAATTTTCTGTAAACTCATTTATAATTGGAAGTTTCTCTTAGATTTTAATATCAAGATTTGGATTAGTTACTTTTTTTAAATTACTAGCTTGAATCAAGATGTGGCAGCTATGAAAGAAAACATCTATAACCCTGATAATCCAAGTGGAAATGGCAAACAGGATCGGATCAAACAGAGAAGAGCTTCCTGTCCCCGACCAGAGAAAGGGACTAAATTTCAGCTTACTGTCCTTCAGGTCAGTATGTAGGTTTGAATACGGGTACATGTAGAGGTCTTGGAGGATCAGAGAAAAGCAATGCCGTGGAAGCACATGGAACTCTCTGTAAAGTAACATTTCCTGCATTAATATATTTCTGATAGGAATATATGTTAATTGTTTGACTTGGAGAGTATAGGATAAATATGAGGAAGACAATAAATATCAATTATAACCACCACTCAGAGCTAGTGTCTGCTAACATTTTAGTTTGTTCTCATGTTTTCCTATATGTATGTGTAGTATGTTACATTGTTAGGATTGTAACAGTATTAGTCCAGTAGCAAAAATGTATTGAATTCATCTGTGGTAGGGGCAGCCTAAATGACATTTTATCACACATCCATTTTATCGCGTAATCCTTCCAAAGCTCTGTATGATAGGTAGAGTTATACTCATCTTTATAAATGATATTGCATATCAGAGAAATAATTTGCCTAAGATCATTCAACTAGCAACTGATCAAGTGAGACCTAAACTTAGATCAGATGTTGTCTTAGTTACGTTTTACTCATCGCTGAGACAAAATACCTGATGCCCAAAGTTGGGAAAGGAAAGGTTTATTTCTTACAGTTTTTGGAGGTTTCAGTTCATACTCAGTTGGCTCCAAGGCAGGGTGGCATGGCGGGGCCGCAGTTAATGGCGGCTGCAAACAACAAGCGGGAACTGGCAAGAGAGAGAGACACACCTTCTTCCTGCCATTACATCACATCCTAGCTCCACCCCCTAGGAGGGTGTAGCACTGACACCACCAATCCAAGCACTAGACAATGAACCAATCACAAATGCACAATGCAAATACATGAGGCCTGGGGGCCACTGACATAAACCATGACAGATGTTAAAGCCCATATCTCCAGTCAATATGATACCCATTTCAAGTGACTATGTAAACCTACATGCAATTTTATATGCTATCTTTTTAAAAGTTTAATATGTCATGTACATTTTCCTGTATCAAGTTACTTTTAAATAACATTTTAAGTGATTGCATTAGATAGTAATTTGTATGAGGAGTCCTATTCATCCTTTTTGTCTGTCTCTGTCTGCCAGTCTTACTTCCTAACTGTCTGTCTTCCATTCTCTGTCTGTATGTCTTTCTGGGTTTTTTTTTCTCTCTCTGTCTCAACCAAAAATCCTATAACGTAAGTTCTTTTATCTATTCCTTATTATTTCCTTATGCTACATCCCTAGAAGTAAAATTAGTATATTAAAGAGTATGAAAATTTGGAGGCTGGAAATGGAACTCAGGGGTAGAGAATGTGCTTAGCATATGCAAGACTCTGAGTTTCATCACCAGCAACAAAAATATGAAGTTTTCATAAATTTTAAATCCTTGTCACTAGAATAAGAGACTTTTATAAATGAATGGCTGAATTTAGTTATTGTATTACACACTGCTATGGTGGTTTTTATAAAAAATTTTGTTCAACAGTTTTGTTCCATTTTCCCATAGGGTCACATTTCTCACTTTTTTAACAAATAATTTGTTTCTATTAAATTTACTGTGGAATGGCTGTTCAGGTGATAAGTAGTTCACCAAGGTAAAACATAAAGTTGCTAGAATCTGAAGGATTGCTGGGCATGGGAGTTTATAACTGTAATCCTAGCACATGGTAGGCTGAGGCAGGAGGATCGCCACAAATTCAAAGGCCAGCCTGAACTACATAGCAAGACCCTGTCTCATAAAAACAAGGAAAAAATGACTCTGAAGTATTTTTCTCTTTTTTGTTTATTTTTTGTGGTTCTCAAGTATTTAATCCATTTCCACATATATTTCATTTGAAATCATCTAGATAGTCCCTACATAATTTATGAAGAGAAGACATTGATTCTTAAACTGATGAAATGTGTATGCTTAGGTTTCAACTTCTGGAGACAATATGGTAGAGTGTCAGCTCGAGACTCACAACAACAAGATGGTTACCTTCAAGTTTGATGTTGATGGTGATGCACCAGAGGATATTGCAGACTATATGGTAAGTATAGTAAAATCAAATTATTTTCCCTTTATCATTCACTGTCTCTTTATTTTCTCCAATTACCTCTTCATTTATTCAGAGCCATTTCTTTATAAAGGGCATGGTTAGTTTTTAAAATCTCTACAGAGCCAGATTAGGAATAATTTTCTGCATTTCCTCTGGCTTCAGTATATTCATCTGGAAAATATGAGAGCATATTCTTTTTAAATTCTCTTTGTTAAAAATCATTGATGAGCTTTTTAACCATAATTTTGTTGCACTAATCCCTGATTAAATCAGGATCTTTTCAGGGTCAGGGGTATAGCTCAGCAGCACAATGCCTTCCTGGTAAGCACAAAGTCCTGAGTTTGATTCTCGGTTTCAAAAAATCAAGATCTTTTGGGGTGAAACCTAAGCATCAATAGTTTATCAAGCTACTCAGGTAATTCTACTGAATTAGCCAGTGTTATAACATCATTCATTTAGTTTTTAAATTTTTCTTTTAATAGTTAGGCTTAAATTAGCATTTTTCTTATTTTGTAATAGGGATATATCTAGTTTGACATACAGAGTGCAAACTTTTTGTTTCTGCATTGCTAAGTAGAAATAAATACTAATTTTATCAGTTATATCTCTGACAGTATTTTCTGAAATTTCACTTCTTTCATATTTTTATGCATAGTAAGCTTAATTAAAGCCCTCTGTACCATTATTTATCATCTTTGTTTTTTGCAGTACTAGAGATTGAACCCAGGGCCTTCACACTGAGCTGCATGCCTCCTCTCCACCATTTTAAAATTTTTTGAGACAGAGTCTTACTAAATTGCCAAGTTGCCTAGGCTGAGCTCAAACTTGTGATCCTCCTGCCTGAGCCTCTCAGAGTGCTGAAATGACAGGCACGGCCACCAGGCCCAGCTTATTTATCATCTTTGAAAATGCTTCATTTTGTAATTTGTGGATTATAACTTTTTAGGTTTGGACATACTACTTTTAAACAGTGCCTCAGTTACATTGTTTAAATGACATTCAACTTACAGAACTCCAGATATTTTGAAAAATACTGGCTTCTTGCACACTGTGCCAGTCTAACAATGGCATTTCATTGGTGGTCTTATGGCACTTGGATTTAAATAACTTTTTTTTATTTATGGTAATCAGCATTAGTACAGATTATAGTT
>PVJX010026962.1:0-25279 GCA_004027295.1 Dolichotis patagonum
TGTGGCCAAATTATGTCTCAAACTGATACATGGTGAAGATTTTCACCAAACTGTGTATTACTAAGAATGCTAAAAAGATAGTACTCATTTCTCATTTTAAGGCAAACTGATATTCTATTTTTATTTTATGAAAACCCCCCAAAATTTATAACCACATAATGACAATAACAATGCTTTTTCATTACCCTACTTACTAATACTGAATATTCCAAATTTGAAGTCAGTAGGTATATTGGTAGAGAGTTGCAAAGATATAGACAGGTAGACAGATAGATTAATGAATTCATCATTAAGTCTCACCTAGATGAAGTTAGTTATGCTGCCTTTAGTATCTTTTTACTGAATGTCCTGTGTTTTATTATCCTAACATCCTTCCTCAAGTGTGATTTTTTTATTTGACAATAATTAGATGATAGAAAGAGTGAGACTGTTACAAGTGTCAGCATTCCCAACATCTACTATCCCTCCACCCTCCTTTCTGCATGTCATTGAATTCTGGTTTGCCTCTTTTATGATCCAGAGGAAGAATGTTCTCAGGCAGCCTCATGAACTTAAAGGAGAGTCTTCTGGAAATTGATTGGATCATGGGGCACTAAACTCATTGGTGGATTAACCCACTGATGAATTTATGTATCAATGTGGTGTGTTAGTAGTTTAGGCTGATCAGAAAAGGTGGGCCATGGACAAGGTGACATGGAAGCTTGTCTCTCCTTCCTTGGCTCCATCGTTTCTCTTTGCTTTCTAGGAGCCATAATATGAATGGTTTTCTTCCTTTTTGACTCTGTCATAATTCTGCTTGTGGATTGGAACTGGTCAATCATGGACCAAAATCACTAAAAGCTCTGATCCAAAATGAATCTTTTTCCTTTAAATAGTGAGTGTGAGGTATTGTGTTTCAACACGAAGAAAATGACTAAGACAGCCTTGAGTAAAATATTTAGATTGAAGAAGAATGGACCTACTTATCTCTGCTACTTCATATTGATACTTTAGTGTCTTTTATGGTTGATACATAGTGTCAACTTGAAAAGTTTAAAAGTTTCACTAAGAGACTCAGCAGGGAGCCAAGATGCTTACTTTGTAAATATCCCCATCCTGTGCAAGAGGAGGGAACAGAGATTGTATGAGTGCTTCTGCACTGCCAGTAGCGGGTGAGAGGTTGCCTGTATACTTCATAAGGAAGGAAAAGAGGCTTGCTTCTTCCCCCTTTACTCTGACTACTTTTGCTGGCTGCTTCTTTGAAGTGTTGCCAGTGTGCTACGCCAACCTGCCTTGGAGCCAACAGATTATACAAGTTTCAACTTCCACAAACAGTGAACTAAATAAACCTTTCTTTCTTTCATTTTGGGTGTCAGATACTTTGTCTCAGCATTGAGAGAAAAGCAACCCAATATGCTGTCTCCAGAGATGTCTTTTAGCCTCAGGGGAATAGAGTACAACAATTGCTGATTGGTGAGATTTCTACTTCTTTCCTTCAAAGTAAGAACAGTTGTGAAAGGAGAGATAGAATTTGCATAATGCCTTCTCAGGAGAAAAATTAATTTTAGGGATAAACTCACATAGAGGTTGGGGATCAGACATTGATTTTCTTGAAACTATTCAAATCTAAATGACTCTTGGAAAGTTTTCATAACAAATGCCCAAAGACTACTGTTCTAGATGGGGAAATTGAAGGTAGAAAAGCTAAAGCACCCACACAAGTTATTATGGCTGTTATTTGTAAAAACTACAATCAATACTAAAATATTTTCATTAAGGTATCTCGAATTTATAAATTACATATTACCTTATGCAGTTTCTTTTCATACATGAAAGATTCAATGAGAAATCAAAATAACATGTATAGATTTTTTTGGAAAAGCTTAGGGCTGCTGATTATGCATTATCCCTAATTTGTATTGTAAAAGTAATACACTATTTGTCAATTCATATGTAGTATAAAATATTACATATGAATATATGTATATATGAATATATGAGTATATATTCATTTCATATATATATATATATATACAGAGAAAGAGACTCTAAAGTGTTGCTCACATTTTGTTATAGCTCAAGAATTTTATGTATATTGATTGATATTGTCTGGAATAAGTGCACTAGAAATAAGAGGCTTATGACATTTCCCCCAGGGAGATTCTATAGTTTACACAGCAACTTGATTGAGATAGGATACTAATTCTATTAGGAAAGTAGAAATTGTGAACATACAGATTTGAGTTCACAAAATGTGGAGCTATTGAATTTATTCAGTTAGTTGTGTGAAGAGAATTTGAATTGATACTCCTAAGTATTATTTGAAATGTTTCCTCTTGAGGTTAGCAAGTTGAGCTCATGAAAAGCACATTAAAATTTTAGGTGTAACTTGTCTTAGTAGCAGATTTGAAAACAAGTGAGGAGAAGCAGATATGCATTCATTATTATATGCTTCCCAAATAAGCAGTGAAGTTATTATAACAATTAAAATTGAGACTATCAAAAGAAACCTCAATTTCACTCAGGTAAAACAACAACATTATAATAAAGAATTAAAATAAAAGCAAAATGAGAGAAGAAATCTACTCTACTCATAATCAATACAATCTGAGCATTATCATGTTTTGAAAAGTCTGGAATCTTTCCTCAATATTCAATGGCAATTTAAAAGCATTAAACACCTTAAGGAAAAAGAAAACAAACAAAAACTATTCTGTATGTCCATGTAAGTGGTGTTGCAATATTTCAGTTAGTATTTTGACATTTGAAAATCTATACCAGCAATGGGTTACTGGAATAAAATTGTACTGAAGCCATTTCAATAATCAAACTGTAGGTATAAATTTTGGGAAGATAAATATGAAAGAAAAGTTATTAAGTATACAGTGGCAAATTATCACTATATGTTTTTAGTGTGTATGTGCAAAAGTGTGTGTATATGTTAAGGAATAGATAAAATGTGATTAATTAGAATTCAAGCTGATGTTTTACGTTGTACATTTAAATTATAATGTAAAAACTGTCAGTAAATCAAGAGGTAAGCTAACTACTAGAGTGTATCTACAGAAACACATAGGAGTTTTCATTTCTGTTTTCAATACACATCCAGGTATGAGATGAATAGTTTTCGTCTGATTTTACAACCAGATGAAACCTACAGGAAAATCGTGTCAAATTGCAATTGTTCATCATTTCTTTAATCCCAAAGTAACTCGATGCTCTTTAATATTTATACCAAAACATCTAGGTGAATGCACAAGAGTAAAGCTCTAAATTTATCTACCACTGACCATGCTTGGGAACAGAGAACATGGATTTATTTGACCTTCAAAAGCCTTTTAACAAGTCTAACACTTTTTTAATTAAATGAGAATTAGAATTTAAAAACTATATTCCCATGCACTTCTAAGAACTGAGTTTCTACCTATGAAACAGTGAGTAATACTAAATGGCTTAGATATGAGAAAAGCAAAGCCAAGTCCTTACTGACTGTTCTCACAGGATATTTTAAGATGTGATCTGAAAGATGGAGTGCATGGTGACATCTCCAAATTTACTGATGACACAGGTTCTTCTCCACAATGAAATGCCAGAGTGACATGAATCAGTTGCAGGAACGTCTTGAGAGACTGTGGGAGTACACTAAAAAATAGTAACTGAGTTTGAGATTCAAAAAGAGTAAAGCAGTCTGTTAGATTCAGGGAGAGTAACATAAACTTTGCTCACTGGATGAATCATTCGATCTGCATGCAAGTATTTGTTGAGCTCCTACTATGCAGGTACTAGGTACAGGGGACAGTGATGTGAAAAGCGCGTGGTTATTGGTTTGCTGAGGTGAGAGTGAGCTATCTAACCTAAAATATTATGTTACACATGGTGTTTACAGAGCAAGAATAAAAGGCTATAAGAAGATGACAAAATGGAGCCTGAGGGAAAGGTGGGCAGTTTCTTATAGGTCAAATAGGTGACATTTGAGCTATATCCTAAGTTCTAGGAAGGAGGAGAGTTAGTTTTCCATGAGTAGAAAAGGTAAAAAATGAAATAGTTGGTTTATGTTGCTCACATTTGTTTTTTGAAATTTTCTCATTTTTTTTCTAGTTGTACTACCTAGATATGTAACTTGCAGGTCAGATTAAAGAGTCCTTTCTCACCTGGGCTTGCAGCCGCGATGTTCACATCTTTTCCTGCTCCAGTGCTTTTCTGTATGCCATCCTGGAACACAGGGCTTTCCAAATAAATATACCCAGCTATGGTCTCTGTTTTCACAGATGAGGAAAAATGTATAATTTCATTACTAGCCCAAGACATCAAAGGCAGTATAAAAGATAATTTTGTGTCTTGCTTTATGACTCGGTAGGCGAATATTTTGAAACATTTTTGAGCAAATTTTCCTGACAAAATTAGCTTAATTTGTTACCATAATTCAAGCTGTGATAAAAAGCTGTGTGCAATTATCAAGGAGCATATTTGAAAGAACAACCACAAAAAACCTTTGCCCAGACCACCTTAATCATGGTGCTCCTGTGTAAGTTAGTGCATGCGGTTTGCGATGCTGCTACTTAACAAAAGCTTGATGTACTTGGGGAATATTGAAAGAAGAGCCTGCAATGCGGAGAAGGTGATTGGATGATCTGCTCACACCCAAGAGTAAGTGGGTTGGGGTAGAGTTAGGACTATGGATATTCTGAGGTGAGGTAGTAGCAGCAAAGATTTTTCAGGCTGGAAAATGGTGAGGAGAAGAAGCTGATGGGTGAGGTGACAAAGCTGGAGTTGTATTCAAAGACACAGGAGATCATCTATAAAATCAGTGATTAAACGGGGAATGCAAAGGAAGACATAAGGGCACAAAATTAAATCTCAGGGCCAAATCAGAAAAGACTGAACATATTAGACTAGGTCTCTGGAGAAGAAATTCAATGATTCAGACACAAAGCTATTGAACCTTTGTGTCTTAGTAGGTTGGGCAGAGGAGGGACCTTTTGAGATGCTGATTAAAAGCTTTATGTTTTCCTTTAAAGGTATCTCACCTCTTCTGTTGTATGGATTGTCTTCTTTGCTTACATGTCTAGAGGACATGAGTCTAGAGGAAGACTTGAATATTCTCAGTTCTGACACATGTGTTATAACTCACAAAAGTTACATACCTTTCTGTGCCCTTTTTTTAACCTAAAAATGATAAATATAATACATACTTACCATAGTGGTTCTATAATATACTAACATATTCCTGGACACACAGTCAATGATCAGTAAATAGAAGCTGATAATGACAAACATGAAATTGTTGAAAGCTTTACTAAATAAAATATTAGTAACAATGTAAATAACAATAGATATTATGAAAAAATAAATTTATGCTTATAAAATCATAGAATAGTAGAGGCATGGAGTACCTTATAAAGAAGTAAATCTAATTAAACATAATAATTCTCAAAGAGTAAAGAAATTTAAATTGTTGGTATGTTTATGGCTATCAAATTATAATTAAACAAGATAAAATGATTGAGAAATGTAACAGAAATACTAGAGGGTTGTCAAACAATCACTACTAAATAAAAATCTCTTATCAAAAATGGTTAGTAACAACACAATCAAATAGAACAAGCTTCTCTATCAAAGGTCTTCTGCGTGACATATATGTATATTTTGGTACCAGGGATTGAATTAACAACCTTGCACCTGCCAGGCAGGCATTTATGCTGTTGAGTTAAATCCCTGGCCCTGACTTTAATATATTATTAGGAATCATGTCTCTCTAAGTTAAGAGCTATAGTATATATCATTTCCCCAAATACCAAGTATATTGTTCTCAATAATTCACAAAAGACTTGCTTTTTATGGAATATACTTTGGAAAACATAAGCTAAATGGGACTTATCTCACAGCTAGATAGATTAGAGCCAGAATTTAGTTCTATCTACATCAGTTTAGTTAATACTTCCTATCATAGGTAGTATTACTGTTCCATTTGTTCTTATGGTTGTAATTTTATGGAGAACAACTATTTTCTCCTACAAAGAACTATTTGCTACTTTTCTCAGACATGGGCTAGTTAAGATAGGCAATTCCTGAGTACTGGCAACACTAAAATAAATTGTTAGTTTGAAAAAAACCCACTTTTCATCTAGTTTTTTTTCATGTGTATCACACTCATGTTTCTTTTGCAAACCTCTTAGAGGCTATGACTCAGGTGCTATGTTAATCTTCAAATGTAAAGGAATGAAACATCTGTTATCATGACAGGCCCTCAGGACTTTTACTTTTGAATGAGAAAGGTGAGAAATAGATTTCTAAGTGAGGGAAGATAAACACGACCGGAGTGACATTCATTTAACACAAGCCCAAGGTCCTGTGAAAAGCATCTCACATGCACATCAAGCTTGCAGAATTATATCC
Source organism: Dolichotis patagonum (assembly GCA_004027295.1). Lineage (NCBI taxonomy): Eukaryota > Metazoa > Chordata > Mammalia > Rodentia > Caviidae > Dolichotis > Dolichotis patagonum. The sequence continues at coordinate 6,376 of PVJX010026962.1, forward strand.
TTCTCTGTATGCTAGAAGTGTCCTGGAGCTCACCTGGACTCGCCTTGATTTTCCAGTGCTACATCACTTGAGTCACCTGCAGTCTTGCCTTCTGCAGCTAGATGCCTGTGTCAAGTGGGAAATGATACTTTGAGCTGGACTTCTGGTGTCTTATTTCAGTACTACCACTGTTTGGTCCTCTCTGCCACCACAAGGTAGGCCAGAGGACAGTGAAGCAAGCTTGGGATTGAGCATAGGATACAGGGGGCAGCCTGGGTTCCAGAGAATGGATGCAGAACATATAATCTAAGAAGTGATTTTCTGAATAGAAACTCACACCACGTAGAGTCAGAGTATCAAAAAGAACAGTTACTCCAGAAGGGTTCCAGGAAGGGAGCAAAATCCAAATGTAAGGTACCTGGAGGGTAAAAATAAGGAGACAGAGAGAGAGAGACAGAGAGACAGAGAGACAGAGAGAGAGACAGAGACAGAGAGAGAAACAGAGAGAGACAGAGAGGGAGAGTTTAAAATAAAAAACAGTGCTTGCTGTCTGCTAAGTGGCCCAAATTCAGTCATAGTAATTTTTTTCAGAAGGTATGGTGGCCTCTGATTAGCATAGAGAGGTATCTAGGAAAGCCTGTTGCCCAGAAGAAAAAAATGATCACCTTTTATGCAGTAAACACCTTGCTACTCTACGGTAATTTTACTTACCCTAACTGAGCAGATTATCCTGGGGAGAGAGCAAAAGATGTGAACTAGTTATGAAAGGAGTCTTTCCACTATTGCCTTCATCTTCCCTTCATTTATTGAATGCCTACTATAAGATCTGTGAACGTCACTTTTTATACTGAATCTAATCTTAGTAACAAGTTCATTGGGCAGCCTTTTAATTTTCATTCAGTTGATAAGAAAATTATATCTCATAAAGCTTAAGCAACTTGCTGATATCATTACCCATCAAATAATTTTAATTGCAGACTCTTTAATGCCCTGAATTCTTTCCATTATACAATGGAAAGGTTTTTCTCTCTCTCTCTCTCTCTCTTTCTGTCCATTTTTAATGTCTAGTCATTTCCACTTAGGATGGTTTCATGATCCTTTTAGTACATTATCAGAAACCACTACTATTTAATCAGTGAACATTTTTTAGATGAAAAATTTTTCACCCCTTGACGCATCACCCTCCTTCTCTCTGAATGTAAGGGATCTGAAATGCACAGAGTACGCTGGGGAAATGAGGCCACAAGCAGAGTCCAGCTAACCAAAGAGACATCGCATTCAAGATAATAATAACAATGATAAAAATGACAGAATACTGAGTCCAGGGAAGTGAAATAAAGCAAGAAGGTACTAGCTGTTTTTCTAGTCCTGACAGAAAAGACCTAAAGATTAGGGAGTCAAAGAATTACATTAGTGAGTAAAAGAAAGAGTGATCTGAGATTTCACCTATTAAACTTGAACTTGGTTTATGCTAATTCTTGAGTGTGGGTTATATAGGAATCAAAGTGTTTGTTGTAAACCTGGGGCAGTAATAAAGAGACAGATCTCCAAGGCTAGGTTTGCAGGCTAATGTATGTTATATAACAGTGCCATAGTGACTATCACAGTTGACAACACATTCTGTTGGATAGGGATGATCACTGTACTTACTACAAGATATATCTTATAAAAGGCAAATGCATGTAAATAAACTCATATCATATATTTTGCTGCCTTCAGTGATGAAACTATGTAGTGTGGAAAGTGGTGGAGCTTCCACTGAACCAGAGGCAAGCCATGTAAACAAGTTGTTGGGACTAGAGCAAAGACAGTCCAGCATGTGTCTGGACTTGGTGTCCCTCCCTGTTAAATAATCCTTTAAAAGTCTGTGGAGATCTAGATAGATTTGTGCTGATTTTCTCTTTCCCTAGCCTTGCTCTAAGTTTTTTTCCTACCCTGTCTCAAGTATGTAAATTTATATTTCCTTCTTTTTGAAACCAAGAAGAGATCTCATGAAGGAACTGGAGAATTTAGCAAGCTGTGCCGACTTGATTGGCATCTCTCCAACCTTTAAGAAAAACTTTAAGCATTACAACATGCAAAGAACAAGACTTAGATCCTGAATTCCGCATTGTTCTACACCCAGCCTTATTTACATTGGATACACACCTGGAGTGTCTCCTCCTCTCCACTTACTGAGTTCCTCTGTGCTCAGGCACCTTGTGTAGACACCACCTCCAAGGCCTGTACAGCTAGCGGGGTCCTGAGAGGAGGTGATGGGAGATTAAGAAAAAATTAAACTTGTACTAACAGGAAAGCTGTGACAAGGTGGGACCTGAGCCTCTGATGGAGAGGCCCCAATAACCCAGCACAGTTTGCATCTTTATTTATATACAGTAAAAAGAAAAAGCAAAGCAGAGGAGGGCAGGGAATGATGAGGCTGAAAATGCAAGTTCTCATTGTTTTGCTGAGAGTATTGAAAGTGAAAGGTTCTCAGAGCCACATGAGCTGTAGTTAACAGGGAGGAACACCAAAGCCAGACACCTGCTGGGCTGTATTTTCTTTAGTCCCAATGACTTGTTTACCTGGCTCCCCTCTGGCTCAGCTGCAGCTGAGTCACTCCATACTATATAGATTAGGAACTATCAGGGAGGAAAACATACCTAATTCTCCCCTGGAGGGAGCTGAGATGGGCTGACATTGGACCTAATGATAATAAGTATAGGACTGGATGAGACAGGCAAGATAGAAGTGCAGGAAATGAGAATGACAAGGGCATTCTAGGGAGAGGAAACACAACTTGCAGAGGTGGAGAGGGAAAAAAACACAATGAAAGGGAAGTTATGAAGAACTGAGGATGGTTCTACTGTGGAATGTAAGGTTGTGGGAATAAACCACAGAAGCTGAGAAAGAGAAAGGCAAGATCAAAAGGGGCTTCAGTTATGTGAAGGAGCCACATCTTTTGATGGGAAATTTTAAATGTTTCAAAAAATTTTGTATCAGGCAGATCAGTGTGGAAGTTGAGTGGATGAGACATCTGAGCCTGGTGAGATGGAATCCAGTGAAAACATGATGGGACAGAAACTGAGGTGGTGGCAAACAGTATGGATGGGTGGCAAACAGTATGGATGGGTGTCATTGCAAGATACCTCATCAGCAGGACTTAGTTCTTGTCCTGGAAGTGGGGAGCAGCTAAGAGGCATGAATTTAAATGCCTACATAAAAATTTTGGTCACTTGTTTTTATTGGGAGAAGGGTATACCTTTTTTTTTTTTTTTTGGTGAAGTTGGAATTGTGAAAAAGTACAAAGATTAACAGAAAAAACACTCATAACCCCATTACTTGGAGATAAACTATGCTAATACTTTACTATACAGGTTGAGAAATATTACCATTTGAAATCATCTTTTGAAAATGTTGTGTGTGACTTTTCTGACAATATTATATTAAGAAAGCATTTCTGGTACTTAAAAAAATTTAAACAACGTTACATCTAATGAATATTTTACATTCGATCTTATAATTAGTTGCTGGGCATTTTACCATTTCTAAACTCTGTAACAGGTAGTTCAGTGTGATTGGATTATAGCTACAAGGAAGTGTGCCAAATATTTATACATATAACAGTTTTTAAAAACTTCTGGTTGCTTGCTTGGAAGTTAAGTGATTACTTTGTGTACAGACTCAACTAAGTCACCAACTGTCCAGCATTATTCAGGTTGTATGAAGGTGTTTTGGATGAAATTAACATTTGAATTACTGTAGTTTATCTTCCCTGATATGGTGTAGTTGGTCTTATCCAACAGGTCAATGATTTGGGTAGAACAAAAGAGCTACCTCTGCCTTTCCCTAAAGCAAAAAGGAAGCCCTCTATCCTGACAGCCTTGAGCTGGGACACTGGTTTCCTACATTTGAATTAATAGTGGACACTTTCTGAGTCTTGAGTCTGCTGTATTTAGGTGGACTCTATATATCATCTGGGACTCTTCCATTGTCAGTTTGTTGGTTACAGACCTTGAGACTCATTAGATTCTAAAATCACATAAACCACATTTTTATAATAATAATTCTTCCTTCCTCCTTTCCACATTATTAGTTCTGTTTCACTAGAGAACTTTGATTATTACAGATAGCTTAATTCATTTGGGAATTTCAGATACATTTCAAGGATACAAGATAGTTGGGTGCATAAAGGATATGAACATAAGTTTCTTTTGGTAACTAAATCCTGCCTCTCCTGAACTCTCGCACTCCACACTTTATGCCCATATGTTTTATCCATTGGTAATAGTTACTAGCAATGATTTTTAAAATATTTTTACTGAATTTAATTGTTTATTTCCTTATATACTTGAATATATAAGGACTTTTCATATCTGCAATTAAATACTAAAATATAATATTGGAAATTTTCTTCACATTATGGGGATTCATTAATATCAACCAGATCTTTAGTATCACCACATACATAATACAGACCATATCCTTTAGAAATTTTGACATAAATTATCATTTGTGAAGCCTACTTTTTCACTTAAAACATATTCTACATGAGACTGCTATTTTCACACCTGACAAAAAGGATTTAATGAACTAATTTAAATTTAAGATGACATGATAAAAGTATCATCAATTTCTCTTGCTGTCCTGCTTAATCAAATGAATGCAGTTAATATCTCTGAGACGCTATCATTGTTGGACCATTCACTATGTTGAAAGACCAATTTGTTCTTACATTATGCTTGGATGACTTTCATATTTTTACAACACTAAATTTAAAGAAATAAAAATAAAAGTTTATTTAACTCTACTTTTTCATCCAGGATGTGATGGTTAAATAGAAAATTCTCCCAAAAAGAATTTTCTTGACTCCATCCTACTTTATGTTTTACAACCTATTTATTGAAAAATGATTTTATGTCTATTTTCCTCATGCATCTGTTGACTTCACTGGTTTTTATCCTTTTCTGAGAAGTTCCTAAAGGAGTATATTTTATGATCTGTTACTTCTGACTTCTTTGTGAAGAACTCATATCTTCAAAACTTTTTTGAAATGCCCAAAGGAATGGACTTGTGTATGTTCATAGATCTGACCTCTGATTCACTAGTGCTTTCAGAATAACTTTAGGTAGTATTAAGGATGTCTTTCAGGTAAAGTTATGTGTATCTTTATGTGATCAGAGTCTCTCCAACAGTTGTAAGAATATATTGAAGGCATAGAAATAAAAACTCTTATATGTGGCTAAACAATATTACATCTGCCCATGAGCTCCTCATTCTGACTAATGTCATCACTGTTGGTCTAGGGCCTAAAATCTAGAGACACTTGCCATCTAATGGGAATTTGTTGTTCTGAGTAGTAACTCCATTGAATGACATTAAGAAATTTGTACCTATTGCATTTGCACCTTTCTATCCATTGTGACACTTTCACATGGTACAATCTATATTGCTGTTTAATAGGTTTGAACATCTTTTATTTTGTCCTCCATGGTACTATCTTTGTACCAAAATTCTCTATCAGATTTTACAATCTGAGGATCTTATTTAAACCTTTAAAAAAATCTTACATTTTGTTTCAACTATCTCTATTAAGGAATCTATTTTTCCCCTAAATAAATCCTTACATACAGTTTGCCAGGCTTTAGTTTTGCTGATACCTAGTCTGTGAGCATGAAGGGCTGAAGATAGAACTGGGAACAGCTAAAGTACATTACCACACACTGGTAGAAAAGGCTGTGCAAGTAGGAGGTCAATTTACAGTGGTTGCAGATTACTCAGGACACTGAAAAATAAGTCACAATAGAGAAAATCAAGAGAGCAAATTAAAATGTTGCTTCTCTTAGCAAGACAGAAGAGAAATGCTTCAGATTAGTTTACCCTTAGTGTCTAGTACTTGATAGAAAGAAATGTGAGGAAGCCTATGCTTTCCTTTTGACCTTGCTTTGATGTGTTGAGTGTGACTTTAACTCTTATGTTCTCATTATACCTCAGTACTTAAAAAAATCTAGTCCACATGCAGTTCAGTTTCTCTTATTGCCTAATTTGTGTGTCTGTAGTTTGTCTTTATTTGATTTTTTATTTTTGTATTTTTCAAGGGAAGACCAATATATCCATCTGTTCTGGCATAGTCAAGAGCTTTTAACTCTGAAATAAAGAACAGAAAATTGATAAACTGTGTTCAAATTCGGTCATGTTCTGAAGTTTCCAACATCTGGGGAATCTCAGCTTTCCAAAGTCAATCATATGACAAACTTTTTAGTTGGAATATTATCAAAATAGAAAACTCATGATCTGATCCTGAATCAAGGACTGAGGCTGGAAGAAGGCAGAATTCCCTTGGCATGAGGAACCTATTAAAGGATTAACATTCCCCAATAAATCATCATCATTCAATAATGATGACAAAATAAAGCTCTGTCCTCCAAAACCATGAGCCCTAACCTTGCAGAACCACGTGGAAATTGGAAATGATTGCCCTGCCCATAGGTCTGATGTATTTCAGCCTGGAGTCATCATTAGGCTATGTTGTCAGAGCTGAGCAAAGAGAATGACAAACACTGAAGACACACATATATGGAAGGAACTTGAAAGCAGCAATTTTCCCATTAAGATGTATCATACTGAATGCACAGAGGAGAATTCTAGCCCTAATTTACTGCAGGTTTGTATTTGGCACATGTTACCTGTAGAATATTTGGGCAAATTACTGATGTCAGTTGTATTTCTCTTGGAGACGAGGGAAATAGGTTATTGGCACAATAAAACATCCAGAGGCATTTAAAATGTCAGTCTAATCGCAAGAACCAGTAAGGCTTTTAATTACCTTCTGTGCAGTTTTTTTTTAATTGCTCCGATGGTTGTAGCGCTTGGTAAGTTCCTGACAGAGCAGCTGCAACAAACTTAATTTAAACATTTTTTTCTGGAGCTCTTTGAAAATAAGGTTCTGAAATGCAAGGTAAATGTTGAGACTTTGTTTTAGGCTTTCAGTAAGAATTCTTGTTTTTTGGTCATTAATGGAATCCCATCTATATATTTGTCCAGTCATTTGCAGTTTACTGTTTGTAGATGACATTCTTTGGAACAGGTATAGGTCTGTTATTATGATCTCTCTAAAATAGTCTCAATCTACTTATTTGTAATGCTAAACTGTCACCAACTACAGTGTCCATGTCCTGCTTGTTGTTTCCTTAGTTTCCACCTTGAAAGTAGAATACAGAGTTCCTTTCTTCAAATGTTATAGACCTTGACATGAGTGAAACTTTTGTTTTCTATATGCTTTAAATTCCTTTGGATGTAACTTTCATCTTTATTCAGCTATTATTTAGTAATTTGAAAACCATCTCTATATCTTAAAGCTTCAATTCTCTTCTTCAAGAAGTATTCTTTTATTAAGAGAACATGTGGTGTGGAGTCATGAAAAGACCATGGGCTTTAAAATCCAAGACATGTGGGATCAAACCCCAATTTGCTCTAAACTACCTCTTCTAGCCCTGTTTGCTTCTTTAAAGCAGGAATGATAATGTCTCTCCAGCAGAGTTGTTGTGAGGGTTCAATAAACTAAATTATAAAAAATAACAGAGAGACAGTGTTCAATAAATGTTTGTCACTAGGCATTAGGTCCACTTTTACCACTAGTCCCTCATCTATGTATGTGTAGTCACACTTGCTTTGCTAAATCCTGACACACAGGAGGCCATGCTTTAATTTAGACCATGGGTAATGGGAACTGGGCTGAAGTTTATTTGCAGTCTTACAAGTATTTAGTGTCCTTTTAGCAGTATAATTTTAATTATTTTTAACAGATTAATTAATATGTAAGGAACTTAAAATTATTAGGAGGTAGGTTGGAAATTTAAATTGATTTCTAAGATATTTTGTGATCTATGCAGGGTAATGACTAATTTGATTCATAGAATATGGGAACCAGATTTCCCTGATTTTATATAATTTTATACTTACCACAGACATAAAGCCAACTTTTTTTAGCACTGGAGCTACAGATTGTATTTAATACAAAAATATGAGAGGGATTTGAGTTCAATGACACAGTAGGAATCACTTTAACTTACTGGTGTTTTGTTTGTTTTTCAAAACCCAGTTCTGTGTCCCAGGACCACCTGTGTGATTAGCACTTCCCCCAGGAAGGTAGGTCCTTGAATTCCTTGTGTGTTTTTCAATAACAGGCTTTATAAGACCCCCAAATTCCAAGTATGTTTACTCTTCTTGATGTTTTTCTCTTTGGGGAATAAAAGACACAAAGTAACAACTACAGCTTTTGTTTTGTGGGATTTTTTTTGTACTAGGGAAAACTACAGCTTTTTAACAAATAGATAGCAACTCTCAATCCCTAATAAAGTGGAAAGATAGGATTTTGTGACAGGCTTGAAGACCAACAGCCAGCCACATGTCGAAGACCTCTCAGAGGAACAGACATTTCTTAGGGAAGCCTTGGCAACACTGGTAAAGCTACCTAAAAAATACAAACAACAACAGAAAATAAATTCAAATGAAAAATAGAAAATGAAAAGATGAAGAATCAAAATGAAACCCAAGAATTCTGGCCCACCCAGGTCAACTCCAGGGGACAACAAATAGAGGAAAAGTGAAGCCATCCACTTGAATTTTCTGGAAAATTAACAGCAGAAATAAAAAATGAAAACGTATACATGAGGTCCCAAAAGAAATCATTTCACAGGTTAAAAAAAAGATGATTAACATAAAGGACATGCAAAGCAAATCTAAGTAGACATAGAAAAAAATAGAGGAAAATATAAAAATGGTAAAAATCATTAATGCCTAACATTAATGAAAGAAAAGGATATATATATATATATATATATATATATCCTTGTCATCACTGTTTGAATATATATATATTATAATTAAATGATAATATTAATACAATATACTGAAATTTATGGGATACAGTGAAAGCAGTCCTAAAACAGAAATTCATAGTGGTAAAGTCTCATATTAGGAAAACAGAACAAACTTAAGTAAACAATCTAAAATTGAACCCTAACTTCTAGAAAAAGAAGAGCAAGTCAAACCCAAACTTACATGAGGAAGGAAATTGTAAAGACCAGAGCAGAAATTAATGCAATCGAGACTAAGAACACAATACAAAAAATAAGTGAATCAAAGAGTTGTTTGAAAGATTAAACACAATTGACAAATTCTTAGCCAACCTTATCAAAGAAAGGACAGAAAAGACTCAAATTTATGCAATTAGGAATGCAAAGGGTGAAATCACAACCTATTAAAGCTTTAATAGGTTCCATATGACCTATGGAAATCCATAAGGTCATCAATACCTACATCAAGAAAATTTAATAAGATGGAAAGCTCAGAAAAAATGGATGGATTCTTAGATATACACATGCTGGGGACCACAAATTTACAGTGGCTAATTTTGCGTACTTCCCTAAGGGATACAATGGAGGCTTGGGTTTATTGGTACCACTCATCTGACATTTCCCATTGACTCTTCTTAACATCAAACCATCTACACCCTTTTGAGTCAGCCCAGGACTACAGTACGGGGTAAGGTCCTTCTTAGCATAAAATAATCTGTGCTCTCTTGAGTCATTCCAGAATTATACTTACCCATTGAGTCATAGACCTCTGAGACTTCCACCAACTTTGAATCTTTCACTAGCCCCATCTACCACTGTATACAATCCAATAAGAAATGGCTATCTTGGAGTGTCAAGGAAGACCAATCTGGAAACATCAACTTTCCAACCATTCATGTATTATTAAACCTGCCTCTGTTTTTTATTTTATCCTCTCACCATACTTTTAACACATCAGGATTCTTCACTAAGTCCCTGATACATATGAATTATCAAAGTTGAATCAAGAAGATATAAACATTCTAAATAATGCACTATCAGACAGTTAAACTGAAAATGTAATTTAAAAACTTACCAACAAAGAAAAATCAAGGCCCAGATTACTGCTGAATTCTACAATAAATGTTCAAAAGATCTAATTCTGTTACTCATCAAACTCCTTAATGATATTGAAAGAGAAGTAATACTCCCAAAATCAATCCTGGAAGCAAATATCACCCTGATACCAAAGCCAAAGTTAGAGGGTCCTAACCAAAAAAGAGAACTATGGGACAATCTTCCTAATAACATAGATGCAAAACCCCTCAATAACATACTGGCAAAAAGAATGGAGCAAATCATCAAGAAGATTATATACCATGACTAAGTAGGATTATCCAGGGATAGAGGGATGACTCAATGTGCACAAATTAGTAAATGTAATACACCATGCTAACAAAGCCAAGGACACTAACAATATGGTCATCTGAATGGATGCAGAAAAAGCCTTTGACAAAGTCCAACACACTTCATGATAAAAAAAAAAACTTGCAGAAATTTGGAGTAGATGGTCTTTATTTCAATGTGATAGAAGGCATCTATTACAAACAAACAATCAAAGTTATACTAAACTTTCATAAGCTGAAAAATTTAATTCTAAAATCAGGAACAGGAAAAAGATGTCCATTATCACCACTCATATTCAATATAGTTCTGGAAACATCAGTTAAAACAATCACACAAGAAAAGAAAAGAAATGAAAAGTAATAAAGTAGGAAAGGAAGAAGCTATCATTATTTGCAGATGACATGCTATTATACATAGAAGATTCCCAAAACTCCAACAAAAGATTTCTAGATTTAAGAAAGATTCAGTTGTGTAGCTGATATCAGTCAACAATTAAAAATCAATAGCATTCCTGAGCACAAATACCAAACTCACTGAGAGAAAATTAGGGAAACCATGCTTTTCATAACAGCACTGAAAAAATGAAGCACAAATCAATCTAAGAAACGAAGTAAAAAAGTGCTGCATTAAAAACTACAATACTCTGAAAAAGGAGATTGAAGAGGATATTAGAAAATGCTCCAAGGTACAAAGTACCAACATAGTGAAAATGGCAATACTCCCAAAATTGTTATACAGGTTTAATGCAATCCCAATCAAAATACCATTAGGATTGTCTTAGTTACTTATTACTCGTCACTGAGACAAAATACTGGATGCCCAAAGTTGGGAAACAGAAGGTTTATTTCTTACAATTTTTTGGAGGTTTCAGTCCATACTCAGTTGGCTCCAAGGCAGGGTGGCATGGCGGGGCCGCAGTTCATGGCAGCTGCAAGGAGGAAACCTGCAAGAGAGAGAGACACACACCTTCTTCCTCCCGTTATATTGTATGCCGGCACCACCCCTAGGCTAGTGTAGCACTGACACCATCAATCCAAGCTCTAGACAATGAACCAATCACAAATGCACAATGTAAATGCATGAGAACTATAAAAAACATTCCTAAAATTCACTTGGAAACAGAAAAGATCTAGAATAGCAAAGGCAATAAAGGATAGGCAGGAGGCCTACAAGCCCTGACATGAAGTTACACTACAAAGGTTACAGTACAAAGGTACTGTGATAAAATCAGCATGGTACTGCCAAAAACAAAAACAAAAAGCAAAATACAGACTTGCAGATCAGCAGAAAAGATGAGAAAATGCAGACACAACTACAAACACATTCAGCCACCTTGTATTTGACAAACAATTCACTGGAAGATAGAGAGCCAAACAATTTCACTGGAAGATAGAGAGCCTCTTTAATAAATGGTGCTGGAAAAACTGGCTTTTCACATGCTGTAAACAAAAACTAGACCTGTGCTTATCACCATGCATTAAACTAAAATCAAAATGGATCAAATATCTAAATATTAAAGCAGAGTCACTAAATCTTCTGGAAGACAGCATAGGTAGAACTGTTGAAGATATGCATGTAGGCAAAGATTTCATGAGCAAAAACCCAAATGCGTGGGAAATACTACAAAGAGTTAACAACTGGGATCTCACCAAAAAGCTTTTGTGCAGCAAAAGAAATCGTCAACAGAGTAAAAAGAAAACTCACAGAGTGGGAAAAGTATTGGCTAGTTCTTATTCAGACAAAGGACTAATATCTGGAACATATAAAGAATTGAAAAAAAAAATCAAAACCCCAGATTTAAAGACTCTATTCAAAAATGGGCACCTGAGATGCATACACGCTTCTGAGATGAAGAAATACAAATGGAAAGTAAATATATGAAAACTATTCAACCACACTGATTATTTGATATATGAAAATTAAAACATGCTGAGATTCCATCTCACTCCAAAAGGAATGGATATAATAAAGAAATAAACCAAAAACAAATGCTGGAAGGATTGTGAGGCAAAAAGAACCCTTCTCCACTGTTGGTAGGAGTATAGACTGATGCAACTACTATGAAAATTGGTTACCACAGCAATATATGCATACACATTTTTATAGCAGTACAGTTTATAATATCTAAGTTTTAGTAACAACCAAAATGTCCATCAACTGATTAAAAGATAAAAAGATGTGGGTTTTTTTTAATACAATGAAGAACTACTCAGTCATAAGGAAGAATACACTTTACACATTTACAGATAAATGGATGCACCTGGAGACCATATTCTTATTTGAAACAAATTGGACACACATGTAAATCCCGAATTGTCTCCCTGGTGTTAGAAACTGAAAGTGCAAATAAAATCAAAATGTATAACAGATATTGTGAAATAGGAAGAAATTGTTCAGAAGAAGAGATGAACTATTGCAGGGGGAAGGAAGGGTAAAGAAAAAATGAGAAAAGAATGACAAAATGGAAACAAAGCTATGTCAATAAGGTATGGAAGATGGTTTGAAGGGAGGCGAGAGGAATGGGAAAAACAGAGGAACCCAGATATATTATATACATGTACAAATTATTTACAATGAATGTGATCATTCAGTATATCTAAATTATACCAATAAACTTAATAAATAAGAGGACAGATTCTTAAGGAGTAATTTTTAAGATAATTAGCCCTATCAGAATCTTGTTGGAAATATTTGAAGGTCTCTCTCCACTGGCGAAATTGCCTTGAAAGTACTGACTGTCCCATAAAAGCAGAAAGGTTGAGAACTGCTGACACTGGCATCTCCTTTTCCAACAATACTTTTTCTCATTCAGATTGTGTGTGCGCGCGCGCGCGCGCGTGTGTGTGTGTGTGTGTGTATTTTCATACATTGAAAAATGCTGAGCTTCTTTAGAGTTATCTTGATCCATATTTATAGGCATGTGTCTCATTATACATATATAAGGGATATGTAAAGAAATCTGTCCCTTTGCTAAAATCTTAGAGTCCTGATAAGAAGCAAAATAGTACCTTTGTACTAGTGATAATCAAACAGGGATTGTTTATAAAGATGTAGTTAAGAAACAGGGAAAGGTTTCTCATTGTTTGCTCATTTGTTTGTGAAAGGTTTTACTAAGTTGCCCAGACAATGCACTCAAACTTGTGATCCTCCAGCCTCAGCACAGAGGCATGCCCCACTCTGCCCAGCTGCAATAACTCCTCTGAGGTAAACAGTAGTATTTCTTACAGGCAAGAAAACTGAGTTGCCAAGCTCCCAGAAAATTGTTCAAGACCACAGATAATAAGCAGGAAATCTTACATTCAAAGTTTAACCTGAATGACTCCAAAGCTGGCTGGTTTCTCATCATTACAGTTTAGTGCAGATGAAATGAATAAGAATCCACAAAATTGCTTGTGCAAAACCTAGGTCTTGTATGCAGTGGCAGTGTTTACAGAGACAAAAACAATTAAGTCAGGACTGAGTTATATCAATTAGTATAAATTAAAAGTGTTGGATATTTTGCATTACTTGGAAGTGGTAATGTAGCAGATGTTAATGCCCCATGCATGTCCCTTAAAGGCTTCCATTTCAAGGTGCTCTGAATGGTTTCCAGTGTCTGCTTCTAGAAGTTCAGAAGGTCATGCAGTCCCAGTGCATGCAAAGCCCCATCTCTCCCTTCTCAACAACTCTTGGAAGCTGCTATGAAAATATTCCAGTTCTTTTGTCACCCATTCAGGATAATTCTAAGCTGCATTTGGTACTTTTTCAAAGTGTAAGAAGGTAGTTTCACCTCTCTGATAGGAGACAATACTAAGCCTCTTTGCCTGCCTTCCCTTTCCTGTATCACTTTCCCACTTCCATCATGATACTCTCTAGACTTGTACTTTACATCTTTTGGGACACACAAATTAGAATAATTTTTATGAGAAATTTCTATCCCAGTTTTCCTAAGAAGGCTAGGATTCTAAAATGAAAGGGATTCTAAAATTGGTTCACTAGGTGCTCAGATGGATGAAATTCAGTTGATAATCTTGAGCATGAAGTGAGGTCACAGCTTCTAAGATGCTCAGTTGAGAGGCGTTTGTGGGGCACTGAGCCATGCACTGTTAAGGGCTGGAGAAAAATGGCTGCATTCTCAATTAAAAGGACTTTAGATTTGGTTAATGCCAGCAGTGCAGTGAAGGTTGAAAGTAACTGACTCAAGCTAGCAAACACCAACTCAGAAGCTTCATGTGAACACCAGAATGTGTCAGTGTTTGTATTTAAGGAGGACTATTTTCTGTACTCATAGAGGAGAAACTCCCATACCTTCTGAAATCATTAGTATCAAGAAAAAATAATTATGATATACAAGGAAAGGGTAAAAGCACAAATTCATCAGGAAAAGGTGAAATCTGCAAACCTAAGAGGAACATGTACCTGGTCTGAGAGTCACCTTCTTCACTTTAGTGAGACACTGAATTACTGTGAGCAGTGAGCGCCCTGTCCCAGAGTGGAGCACAGGAATTGAGACTGCTTAAGCCAGTTAGATAAGCAATTGCTCTGAAAGCTGAGATAGACAATCAATTAAATACAAAGGATAGTGTAGGTAAATAACCATCTGCAAATGAAATGTAGGGACCATGGCAAAGAGTGTGTGAAATGCAATCTGTGATTGTGATCCAAACAAATCTTCTAAGTGCAGGGTCAGAAGTTCTAGTGGCATCAATGGAAGGGGCAGATTGGCCCTGACAGTTCCTTGTGAAAGAAAGTAAGCTGTGTAAGGAGCTGTGGATAGTTTTGTCTAAGCCAAAAGTGATTCACCTTGTAAGGATCACCCATGTCTATGAGTGCTTTGGGCAGGACTGATATTACGCACCTATCCGTGGAAGATGCTGTGAGTTTATAAACTGATGTGAGGAAAATGCCAGTGAAGAAAGCATTGTTGTCCTGATGAAATTATCACTATTGCACCTTTCCCTTTCAAAGATATCCTGAGTGTGTTGATGATTTACTGCATTTGCTATTTAGCATTCACAATCTTAGGAAATGGGTGATCTACTCCTGACTCTAAAGTGTAGTGGGAAACAGGTGGAATGTGGAGCCAAAGGATCTGGGTTGGAGAGACATCCAGATCCTTGGATTTCAGGTGCTACCAATTGTGTCAACTAAATTTCTCCATCTATAAAATCAGTATGAGAGTGTTTTCTTTGGGGTGCTGTGGTGAGTATACAAAGCATTTTATTAGTGTCATGTGACATTATTAACCCTCTGAGTCAAAATAATTAGATTTCAGGGGAGATCACATATGACTCAAATTAGGCTGTGTCACCCAAAATCTGATTTCAGCTTTGTGGTGACCACTAGAAAGCGTCTCTTAGCTTTGCTGCAGCAAGGAGTATGAACAAGGGCCTCAGTCATGTCACTGTCAAACCTAGAGCAGCATTGCACAGAAACTGTGCTTTTTCCAGGGAGGTGGGGGTGGTCCTGATAATAACTGAGCACAGGGATTATCAGGGTATCCCCATGTCAGGAAGATGTGGCTATGAAAGGTGACCTTTGCTTGAGGAATTTGATGGCCTTGCTAAGCTTTCCTTAGGACTGCACTGCACCCTATGATACTTCCAACCCATCTTCCTTCCTGTGTCTCTCCTTCACTCAGGGCCAAACGTGTGTCACAGCTAGACAGCTCTCTCAGCTCCATCCTTCTTCTCTCACAGGCATTTACCTTAATAAATTTCTTTCATGTTTAATCACATTTTAGCATCTGCTTCTAAGCTTACACGAGGATGGAATATAATACATTTGCAAGGACAGCATATCTCAAAAATCTATATTGTGTCATTTGGATTATGGCCTAAAAACAATGCAACATATTTTCATTTTATAGCTTTAATTGCATACTGTTTTGTAGGAATAGAAGCCTTTCATCTCTTGTTTAGAAGGAAACTATTTTCATCTTAAACGGGAGGAAAATGTTCTCCCAAACTTCAGTTGTTTCTGCATTGCACTTTGTGGCAAATTGGTGGATCAGTGCTGCTCTGACTGTTGTAACCCAAATGTGTCCTGCCTCTTGGAAGTGATTTTCCTCTTTTCATTTAATTTGACTCTTCTCTGCTTTTAAAATCCAGCTTAGGTGTCCTCTGAGAAACCTTCTCTGACAATTCCAGAAACATCTTTTTTTCACTTCTATCATCTGCCTTAATACATTAAAATGATCACATCTTGGCGCTGTTAAACAGATTTATTTTGGCTTTAAGAAAAACAGTAACTTCACAGAAAAATTGTAATTCCTTTTTTAAAGAAATGTTAATTTTTTAAAAAATAATTTTTAAGTGTAGCAAATATTTGATTCTAAGATATTTACAAATTAGTCTTAGCCCCTTGATTAAAGTAGCTCTGTGGTCTGGCTCCTGGAGACCATCTCTTGACCTTGAAAGAGATTCTGTTATGAATAAAGATATTTCATCCCTTTAGAGATATTCAGTAGCATTTCAGATCTCTCCCACCCACTAAGGTGTCTCTTTTTCCATTTAATTCTAGGAATTTATGTGTGAAGAGTTCTTTTAGGGGGGAATTGATGGAGCTTTCTAAAGCAGAAAATGGCAGGGCGGGGGAGGGTTAGAATACTGTCTAAAAACAATGGACTAAGTGAAAGATGATGATGTGAGTTTTATGATCTTCTCTGGAGCTGTCTGTCTACATGTATCCTAACTTCTAAAGTGCAAGACTTTAAAAGATAGGAAACCTGTACAATAAGTGCACAAGTAACTATGGGGTGGGGCTAAGGATGAATAAAGAGGAAGGCACCCATAGACAGTGATTCCTTTATCTACTTGTAAGTCTCTGTTTCCTAGGACTGGCTGCCAGCAGAGCTGTGCAGTAGAAAACAGCTATCTTTCAGCGGCACATGTCTTTCTTCCCCATCCATATAGCGTAACAATGACCTGTCCACTGAAGCCACTCTATCAAGGGTACCAGCCCTGCTCTGCCATTTCTGCTGATATTTCTGCCTCTTATTATGTGTTGCATTTTCCAGATCCAGATTCTACTGAAGAGACAGCATTTACTAATCATCTACAATCACTGGTCAGATACTCATTTTAATTTATTTTTAACGAGAGACTTCCAGAGGAAAGAGCCTTTCGAGTGTAGGTGTTTCTCTCTAGGTCAAACCAGTAACTGGTAGTAGGAATATGGAAGCCTTTTTTTCCCACACCCGGTATATTGCTTTTTTTTTTAAATGAAAGGATGCTATTTCACATCTGTTGTATGCTCTGAATTACTCTAAATTTGTGCTGTATTCCAATTGGGATATGTAAATTTTCTATACATTTTCTCTGTCCTTAAATATTCCTCAGTGTTCACTGCCATTTTGTTTGTAAGGCCTAACTGAACTGAATAATGGACAGGGCTCTTTTTCTCAGACCAAGGTGTCTCTCCCTTTTTTGGAGTTAGAGTGCATGTGGCATTGCTGTTAGTTACAGGGTCTTCTGCCCTTGACAAACCTGGCATCTTTGGATCTTGATTCAAAGGTCATGGAGTTTAAAGAGAGTTGAGGTGACATGCATAATTCAAGGTGCCTTTCCTTTCAGCACCATTTGGAGTTGTGGTGAGGAAACCCAGGAGGAAATTTTCAGGCAGTGTAGCATAATTTGTGATTAAGGTTATTGATAATACCTAACCTTTAGTAAATGCCAGCTGCGTAGTGATGGTCAGGGTGCTTTCAACAGACACTGCAATGTCGTCAGTTCAGCCAGGCTGTAAGAATCTACTTAATAGAACTCTAATGGGAAATGACCAGGATCTGACTACAGAAGATTAAAAGTGACAATGCTAATTGACTGCAGAGGTATCTACACGAAGAGGGGCCAGAAAAATCATTTAAGTCTAAATGAAATTGGACTGATTTGATATTTGAAAAAAGTATTACCTTCCTGCTAGTTTGGCAGAGTGAATTAACTGTTTCAAGTTAGAGAAGAGACTTTGTGAAACAATGAGCTACCACTGTAGGGAAAAGATCTCTCTGCAGCTCAATTAGAAAAAGAAATTGCAGCTAGAGGTTCCATTGATGTTGTGGTCCGGGTGCTGCACACTTCACAAACATTACTCTAAGTTTGAAAGGGAACAGTGAACAGTGGTGGATTCTTCATCCCCGCTGAGGACGGAACACCAAAACTGCCAATGGAGAATTTGGGTTCATTCTTAATATAGGAAACCTTTTTAGAAAAATTTAGTAAAAGTACCAGGTAATTGATGTGACTTGAATAGTTTGTTCCCTCGAAAAGCTCATGGTGGCATTTGATCGATACTGTGGCAATGTTGAGAGCTAGGGCTTTTCTGGGTCTCTTGGGCCTAGATTAATTACCTGTGATAGTTCATTTTCAGTTATCAACTTGACTGGTTTAAAGAATGCTTAATAGATTAGTAAATTACAATTGAGGTGGATCTTTGCGGTGTTTGCAGAGATGATTAGCATGCAGGCCAGCAATCTGAGGAGGGAGAAATCCATACTGATGTAGCTCCATCCAACAGGCTTGTAGCTTTGGCAGAATAAAAGGAAATGAAGAAGGAAGTCACCTACTTTTGAAAAAATTCATTGTGCGTTAGTGGCGTGTCACAGCAGTCACTGTGGATATCAGACGTCAGTGTCTTCAGCTTTTCAATGCAGACTCACATATCTACTCTCCAGAGCGCTTCCAGGCCTCAGTCTCAGACTGTTGCTTCATCGTTTTTTTTTTTTT
>PVJX010026963.1:0-25303 GCA_004027295.1 Dolichotis patagonum
CATGGTTTCCTATTATATTTCTTTGAAGTCTTATTATGCTTTCATTCATTTGTTTGATTGGTTTTAATCTTTTGTTTGATTTTATTATGTGTGATGGTATGAACAGCTATTTTGAAGAAAACAAGATATTATGGTAGCCATTGCTGATTTCCTGTCATCTTGTTTTGAAGTCCTATCATGCTTTTGTACTTCTGTTTTGGTTGGTTCTATCCTGTTGTGTTTTATTTGATTTTATTATGTGTGATGGTATGGACAACTTTTTTGATGAAAATGTGATATTACAGTGGCCATTGTTCATTTTCTGTTATCTGGTTTTGAAGTCCTGTAATGCTTTCATTCTTTTGAATGGTTTTATACTATTTTGTTATGTTTGATTTATCTTGTGTGAAGGAATGGTCAACTATTTTGAAGAAAATAAGAGACATTATGGTAGCCACTGTTGATGTCCTGTTGTCTTGTTGTGAAGTGCTGTTTTGCTTGCATTATTCTGTTCTGATTTGCTTTGTTCAGTTTTGTTTTGTTTTATTCTCTTTAAAATAAAAAATTTAAAAATTTAAAAAAAAAAAAAAAAACCAGAAACACTCTTCTTGGAGCCACTTATTTTTTTTATTGCCAGTATGAACGCTTCGGTGAGTAAAACTGAAGATACATTACTGACTGTGAAAGTGCCAGGACTGAATATGATGCATATCATACTGATCTGGAAGAACTGAACCTTGGACCACATGATTCAAGCACTTTGCCAAAAATTGAGTAGTCACAACATCTGTTCCAAGTATGTAAGGAAAAATATGATAAAATGCACACTAATGTTTCCATCAAATTGAAATTTCTAGAAAAAAATAAGACTAAAGTATTGTACAGTCAGCTGGTCCTTTTCCACAATGCCATTGCTACCTACTTTGCTGGGAATCTGAAGCAGACCCTTAAACAGTTCCATATCAAACTGAAAACCTGTGGAGGGGATCATCTTGGCTTGAAGAATAGTAAAGTCTCTCCCAGAAAGGAAACAAAGCTATATTATGATATTTCTAAACAAACCTAGTAAGAATTAAATGGAGCTGGGGAAGCAGTGAAGGGTGACAATCCTTGTACTGATTTAGCCACAAACAGCTTTAATTTTTCCCTTTTTTATACCTTAACAACTGAACTGTTAAATCTGATGAGAAAGTGGGTGTTTTACTGAAAACATTACTTCTATAACTTTAACAGAATAAATTTCCTTTTTGAGAAATCCTTTTATATGGTGAGTGCTGATGGCTATTTCTGTTGTTTGAAAACAGAAATCTAATATGGATTTGCACTGACAAGATAAAAATTTAAGGGTTTTTGAGCCCTAGAAATGAGGGTCAGTTATAACTTTTCTAAAGGAAGGATTATGTGATTTGTATTAACATCAGATATTTTATATATGAAAATATTAAACATCTTTATGAGTCATTTTTGTGTATTTTAAAGAAAAAAAACTTTGCAGAGTAAATTATCTGGGTTCTGCAGTGTTCACAGAGAGGGCAGCGATAACGTACCATTGACTGACTCACAGCATTGTCGCAGATATCTTTTTAAAAATGAATCTGTATCATTATAATTTTAAGAAACAGAAATCATAGTGTTATTTCTGTAAGGCTTTTAAGCTTGTGAATTTTTATCACCCAAAGACACTGGACCATTATGTCTGCAATTTTTTCTTTTGATTTATAATGAAATCTACCTAAGAATGTTTGGTTTGTTTTGTTTTTAAACACGTGGTCTTGAGAATGGAAATTCTCAATGGTTTCTAGAGCAGAAATCTGCACTTAGCCAGTTTTGGGGCAAATTCCACTTTGACAGAAGTGTATTTCTGGAGAGCTTTCCTTGACTTCCATATGTAATAATAACATTTAAGCCTTAAATCACAGATATGAGCCTTCTCAAAAATAGTAATTCTTATTCAACCAATGTACATAATCCATGAAGACACTCCTTTCTGACATTTAATGTTCCTGTTTTGTGTTAAGGGACACTCTATACAAATGTTGAGTTTCTCTGTTCTCATTCAAGCACATTTGAGGTGTATGGTGAAATCAACTTTGAGTTTGATGTCTGATTTCTCTTGACGCCTTTTAAAGGAGGAAGAGACAGAGGAATTTTTCACTTTAGTAATGGAAAGGTGTGGTAGTGAACAGGAAAGCTGACTGGAAAGGTCTGTACTGTTTTGTGTTGTGTGGTATCCCACCTGCCATGTGGTTCCTCAGTACAGAGTCCTTTTTAAATGTAAAGTTCCTTTGATTTTTATCACAGGCATAAATATTTTGAGAAATAGCTCTTTTCCTATTTATTTCTATCGTGTTGAAATGAAGTACTTAAAATTACTTGCATCAGCAAGCAAACCCCATCTGGGAACCAGTGCCACGCACGAGGCTGCTGCCAGACTGAGAACAGACAGACTCCAGCCTCTTCCCATGAGTCAGCACCATTCGTGGACCAGGAGTAGAGAGAATGAGGCCACAACAAGAAGTAAGCCCAGTCTGTTAGCCAGCACCATGCACGGACTGCCGCTGGATTGGGAACAGCCAGACCCCAGCCCCTTCCAGTATGTAGGCTGGCAAACAAGAAGTTCCAACCACTCACCCCCCTACACACGCCCTTAAGCAACAGGCTCATCCAGAGAAACACAGGCTGTGATGATAGCTATGGAGGTAAATTCAATTGGATGCCTCTGGTGCACTGTTGTTTCACTAACGTTGCAGGTCAAGGGCCAGTGGTCTGATCATAGGCTCAGAGAATAGCGGTACCCAGTGTGACATCTAGGGGGCATCTCCTGAGGGTTGTAGCCACTGTTGATTCCCTATGGTCTTATCTGAAGTCCTATATTATCTCCATTGTTTTGTTGGGTTGGGCTTTATTGTCTTTTGTTTTGTTTCATTTCTGTCAAATCCAATGACAGGAGCAGCTATTTCAAAGATAACAAGATATGTTATGGTAGGCATTTTGGATTTACTATAGGCTTGTTTTGAAGTCCTTTATTGCATTGTCTTGTTTTTTTAGTTTCTATTCTATTTTTTTGATTTTCACTATATCTGAAGTTATCTGCAGCTATTTTGAAGACATCAAAAGGCATTATGGTAACTATTGTTGATTTTGTAATGTTTTGAAGTCCTGTATCTTTTACACTGGTTTGTTTTGATTGGTTTTATTCTGTTTTATCCTCTTTAAAATAAAAATAAAAAAATCACTGTTAAACATGATCTTTGTGGATTGTAAAAATTTGTTACATATGCTCAAATGCCTTTTAACTGACTTTTTAACTAGATGACTATTCTAAGTGCTTAATATGATGTAATTTGACTGTAAATCATAAACTGATTTTAAAATCATTCCCTCTGTACATTTTTACTCTAAAAGAGACTTGACTTATTCTTCCAGTGGAATAACTACTTGTGATAGTTCATTTACATTCCCTAAAATGTACATCCAGTGTGAATTTCACATTATTATTAAAAGCGTTTGCGGCAGCTAAAAATAAATAGTAAAGCCTCATTCAGATTGTTACCTTGAACTTAAAAAATCAATCTATAAGTGATTTTCACTTGCAATGAAGATTTGGATCATAAGTTATTTAGAGAAGATCAACCCACTTAGAGCCCACCTTAAAACATGCTTAAAACTAAAATCAGCATGAGCAGAAAGAAAGAAAGAAAGAAAGAAAGAAAAAAAGAAAGAAAGAAAGAAAGAAAGAGCCTGATATGGGGGAAACCACAAGGTTAAAAGATTAAATTTTCTTTGGAAGAGGCAGTTTCTTTGTGAAATTCCTCCATTTCTGTAGCTGAAATTCATCTGTTGCTTAGCACAAATACCTAATGAAACAAGACATGATTTAAAAGACCTCTAGAAGCCAGAGTCTAAGTCGTATTTTTTTAGAACCAAACAAAGAGAAGAGAGGCATGTGGAGTGCTGTTCTCATTTGCTCCCAGTCTGCTCTTCTGGCCTCATATTGATCTGGCTCCTAATAACCGTGACCCAGCATTCCAAGCAACACAGTGTCAGCTGGCTCCTCCACAGCAGCCCTCTGCACAGCACGCCAGAGGTCCTCACTAAGGAAGGTGACTAAGTACATGAGGACTGGGCCGAACTGTGCACTGTGAAATCAATATCCTGCAGAAACAACCTGAATGTAATTTATTTACCCGGTATCCTGGTTACAGTTTCTCAAAAAGGAAGTAACTTAGTGAAAAGAACACCGCTCTGTCACACAGAAGGGATTCCAAACCAAGCTCTTCTCACTTTCCACTTGTGTGGTCCTTAAGGAACTTACCATCTAAATTGTAACCCTATTTCAGGGTAAAGAAGAATTTGTATTTCACAGGGTTAGTTAAGAAATAATTAAATCAAACTATGTACCCAAAGCAGATAGTATATTACTTGGCATACTATAGGCCTCAAGTATTAGTTGCTGTGAAAATGATCTTGTCAATCTCAAGTCTCAGAAGGTACTTCTTGTTTCAGCGTGGTCAGCTATGGAAAGAGGAACCTGAAGTAGGTGATCACCAAGCGTCCTCCACACAGGTGTGACCCATCAAAGTGCTGTGCCGCCATGGGAATGTGTGCAGACGTCTTCAATTAACTTTGATAGTTCAATTTTCTGTTTGAAACTATGAATGCACAAAGTGTCTCAAAATCTTGAAACATTTAATTCCAGACCTCTCTGTCACAGGCTGACATAAAAATTATTTTTAAGATACGGCAAACTCAGAGGCATGCCCTTCCTTATTCTAGGACTCACACACAGAAGAGCTAGCAGGTCAAAATGAGCGTGTATGTGTAACCACAGTCATTACTGTAACACTGAAAACCTGGAGAATGTCTGCACTGTGGTGTATTTGTATAAAGATTTGGGTAGAATTTTTTTTCTAATCTAGAAAGATTTCAATAAGGATGTTGTTTTTGTTTTTCTCTCTTTGAGACAGCGTTTCACTATGCAGTTCATGCTGACCTTGAACTCACTTTGTAGCCCAAGCTGGCCTGGAACTCTCATCGATCCTCCTGCCTCAGCCTCCTGAGCACTTGGATTACAGGCATGCACCACCATGCTCTGCTCAATCAAGTACTGTTGCTATATACACTATAGCCCACTTAGATTTCTTTTTTAAAAGGCTTTATTTGCTCACTGACAAGTCATTAATGTATTTTCTTTCTGTATACAGAGAAAAAAAGGTAAGATAAAAATGCTCAAATAAGTGAGGAAATATGGCTGATTCAATTAACAATGATGTGCTGATACCACAACTTAAAGGAGGAAAGGTTTGTAGAGGTTTCAGCCCATGGTCGGTTGTACCAAGGCGGGGTGGCACAGTAGAGGAGAAACAGCTCATGGCAAGGTTGTTCCAGGCTGAGATCAGGGGAGGAGGGAGGGAGGAAGGCCACGCCCCCAGTGTCCCTCCTCCTCCAATCAGGCTTCACCTCCAATACGTTTAGCTATAAACTCATCAGGGTGCTAATCCAATGATGAGTATCACATTTAGCTATAAATTTATCAGTGGAGTCATCTACTGATGAGTATCATGCCCCCATGATCCCAGTCACTTCCTCAAAGCCCCACCTATGAGCATACAAGGCTTTGAGGGGACATCTAAATATAAACCATAACATTTTTTAAAAATTAAATTAAAACTTCCTATGTACTTAACAGTATCCTCCATCCCAAAATTCATATTTGTACCCATAATCCCCACGGTAATAGTATCTGGAGACAAGCCCTTTAGAGAAACAGTAGTTTCAGATGAAGTCATAAAGTCTGGGCCTTTAAGTTGGGATGAATGTCCATCTAAGAAGAAACATCAGAGAACTTTTTCACTCTGCCTTCTGATGACACAGCAAGAAGCAGATCATCTACAATTCATAAAAGAGCCTTCAGCAGACACTGACCATGCTGGCACCTCATCCTTGGACTGCCAATCTCCAAAATTAAAAAAAAAAAATTTCTGTTGTTTAAACTATTCAGTCTGTAGCATCCTGAATGAGGGAGGAAGGGAAAGAAAAGAAAGAGAAGAAAAGGAATTCCAAGTTTATCACAGTATTGTGCTAAATATGAAAATACATGAAAGCAAATGAAATAAAATATATTCATAATATCCTGGAGTCCAGCAGGATCTCCTTATGGTCCTGCAGTCAAAAACCACAGCTTCTATGCATGATAAGCCCTTATTCTACCATAGAGCTACACACTCTCAGCCCATCCACAGGAGTTCCTGAAGCAACAGGTCTAAAACAAGAAACAGAATGGCTAATACAGTAAATTTAATGACTAAATAAAATATAAAGCTTGTGCTCATCAAAAGACATTATAACAAAAGTAAAAACCAAACCTCTGGCTGAAGAAAGTACCTGAACACATATAACCAACCAAAACTTAAAACCATTTCAGAATACACTGAAAACTACAAATCTGAACTACTTGCAAAGTATGTCAACCTAACCTCTCAGTAATGTCTTATTAACACATCATACATAAAAAATACATCAGTGTTTTTTAAATCACACATGTATCAACTATGTAATCAGAATAAACAACACAGTTATAACTTAACATTAGATGTCTAAACACACATATGTGCTTCCTACCAAGCCCTCCATGAGATACAATCCCCTTAACTTTTAATGGTACCATCGCTCCCCACTCAAGAAAGTCATGGAATCTCAGGGAAGTTTTCACTCTTCTTTCCTCACATCTATGAAAAGTACACTGAATTTACAATGTGGTCATCAGAATTGAGTCAAGTTTTAAAAATTATAATCAAAACTGGCTGAGTGATCGGAAGGCAGCCAGGGTGATCAGGGAGACACAGCCTGATATGCCCTGTGCATCCACAGGCCAATATTGGGGACACTTGCTTCCTTTTGGCAGCCAGCACTCACTGGGAGAGCCAGACAAACACACCTCTGTGTGCCTGCTGTCACTGGGGGGAGTCTCAGTGTAGACACACAGGCTGAGGGAAACAGCAGCCCCACCACCATGCACCCCAGGCCATCAGGAAAGCCCCAGTGTTGCTGCATGGGTCTGGAGAAGCCTGCCTCACACCCTGCCAACTGCCTGGGGACCTGTGGGCAGAGAAACCCAGATGCCCAGCCCATCACCCTACACCATGGAGGGCCAGCCAATGTGGGGAAGTGCCTGGCACCCCAAAATCAGCTTGGTGGGAGGAACCCGGGTGAATGTCAAGATGAAGGAGCAAAAGGCAAACTCAAGCCTCCAGCCCACACAGAATATGCCTGGGAGATATAGTCATGGAAGAAAATGGAAGTCACATACCTGGAATCTCTGAAAGGATAGCAACTGAAGTGAAAGAAAGAAAGAAAGAAAGAAAGAAAGAAAGAAAGAAAGAAAGAAAGAAAGAGAGAGAGAGAAAGAAAGACAGACTTCATGAGATTGTAAAAGTATTCAGATCAGAAATAATGTCTCAGGGAGAAGAAGAAATCACAAACATAATGAAAGATTTGCTGAGCATATCTAAAGAAGACAGATTTTTTAAAAAAGGAGCATAGGAAAATGATGGATACCTTGAATGAATAACATACGAAGGAATTACAAGACATGAAACATATTTAAAGAGATATCCAGAAAATTAAAAAATCAATTGAGAGCTGGCAAAACTGCTTGAAAGAGACTAACGATAGACTTTCAGACCTTGAAGACAGGGTTGGAGCCAGCAATAATGAAGGAAAGACCTCTTAAAAAGAACAAGGAACCAAGAAATCACAATTCAACAGCTACAAGACAACACAAAGAAAAATAATTTAAGAGTGATAGCTATCAGTGAAGAAGCAGGGGTCAACACACATGAAATAAAAAGGCTATTTACAGTAGTAATAGCAGAAAACTTCCCAAACATAGGAAAAGGACCTGGCGTACAGACAAGCAAGGCACACAGAACTCCAACTAGCCATAACCAAAGTAAATCTACATCCAGACATATGATAATCAAGATCCAAGAAATTCAGCACAAGAACAGAATATTGAGAGCTGTTAGAGAAAAGAAACAGATCACCTATAAAGGAAAACCCATCAGAATCCTCGCAGCCTCCTCAACACAAACCATCAGGTCAAGAAGAGTTTGGAGTGAAGTGTTTCAAATCCTGAAAGAAAACAACTTCCAACCCAGATTCATGTACCCTGCAAAATTATCTTTCAAAATTGATGGAAAAATAAGATACTTTCATAGTAAAGAACAACTGAAGGAATTCATGACCACCAAACCAACCCTACAGAGAGTGCTGAAGGATATTCTAGAGAGAAATAGATGACCATGGTTCCAGGAACAGCAGCAGAGGAGGACCAAACAAGACAGGCAATTGAATGAAAGGGAAAAGTGGAGAGCCAAGAGCAGGAGGATAGCATAGCAGAGATAAACCAATCTCTGGCAACCATTAATGTAGATGGTCTCAATTCACCAATAAAAAAAAAAAAAATACAGGGACAGTGGGTCAAGAAACAAGATCCATCAATATACTGTATACAAGAAACACATTTAACTCAAAAGCAAATTCATAGACTGAAAATTAAAGGACAGAAAATAATCGATCTACATGACAGGAGACCAGAAAAAGCAAGGGTAACTTGCCCATCAACCACGGAATGGATGAGAAAGATAGGGTATTTTCATACAATGAAAAGTTTCCCAGCGATAAAGTAGGATAATCTCAAGGCTCTTGTAGGTAAATGGATGCAACTGGAGATCATGTTCATGCATGAAATGGTTTGAACTCATATGGATAAACACGGAGTTATCTCCCTAGTATAAAAAACTGAAGGAGTTAGTGGGAGCCAAAAAGCACAGTAGATTCTATGAAAGTGACAGGGGAGCAAATTCCTAAGAGGGGAAGGTAGTGACCACTGTTAATTTCTTATTGTCTTGTCTTGAATTCGTATCATTTTCATAATTTTGTTAGCTTTGGTTTTGTTCTGTCTTGTTTTGTTAGATTTTCCTGTGTCTGATGGTATGGGCAGCTATTTTGAAAATAATGGGATATATTATGGTAACTATGGTTGGTTTCTATTATCATGTTTTAAAGTCCTATAATGCTTTTGTTCTTTTGTTTAGATTTATCCTGTTTTGTGTTGTTTGATTTTATTAGGTATGATGGTATGGACAGCTATTTTGAAGAAAGCAAGACATTATGGTAGCCATATTGGTTTCCTATTATCGTGTTTTTTAAGTCCCATAATGCTTTTCTTCTTTTGCTTTGATTGGTTTTATTATGTTGTATTTTATTTGATTTTAGTATTGTGTTAGTAGGACGGTTATTTAGAAGAAAGCAAGAGGCATTATAGTAGTCATTGTTCATTTCCTGTTATCTTGTTTTGAAGTCTGTAATGCTTTCATTCTCTTGTTTTGATGGGTTTTAGCCTGTTTTCTATTGCTTGACTCTATTATGTGTGATGGTATGAACAGCTATCTTGAAGAAAACAATAGACATTATGGTAGCCATTGTTGATTTCCTGTTATCTTGTTTTGAAGTCCTATGTTGCTTGCATTGTTCTGATTTGTTTTGTTCTGTTTTGTTTTGTTCCCTTTAAAATAAAATTTTAAAAAGATTGCCTGAGTATAAAATAACACCATTTTAGGAGATAAGAGCAGAGGTTAAAAATCAGTATCAATTGTTATTTATGATGTACTACATAAAACTGAATAACATATGCTAAAGACAAAGCCCCTTATACCAACAAATGTGGAAAAAAAACAACATTTCACATATTTGTAGGTATATAGAAAGAGACACCTCATTGCCACACAGGAAAGTTGCAAAATTCATCAAAACATCTTAATAAGGAATCAGAAGGCCTAGATTCTAAACTAAATCCTGCCATAAAATGGTTGTAAATTAAACAAATTACAAAATATCCTAGCTTTTAATTTTCTCATCCTTAAAAATAGGATCAAATATTTACTAAAAGTCCTTGAAATTCTAAAATGCTATAAGCCCTCTGTTATGGACTAAATATTTGTGCCCCCTAAAATTCGTATGTTGAAATCCTCCCCACTGCTGTGACGGCATTGGAAGTGAGATCTGGGTTTACATTAGGATGAGATGAGGTTATGAGAGTGGGTCCTCACCAAGTCCTGAGACAGCCTGTCTCAGCAAAGAACTAGGAAGGATCTCTCACTCAGGTGGGATCTGCTAAGACTTTCATCTTGAAATTCCCAACCTCCAGAGCTGGGAGGTACAAATGTTTGCCACCTAAGCCACTCAGTTTAAGATAGTTTGTTTGTTAAAACAGCCCAAACTAAGACACCTATTTCCACCATAGGGAAAATGTGGAACTGTCAGCTAGACATAACCATTTGAACTGAATATGTAATAATAAATCAACATCTATCTCCTCTCAACAACCTTGAAAACCCACAAAGGTACTCATTAACTTTTTTTCAAAATCTAGTAATACCAAGCATTTCTACAAGAATTTGTTTTTCCCCACAAATCAATCTTTCAGCTCATTCCTACGTTCTGAAGTGTAAGCACAATACAGTATACAGTATACAGTATACGGAATACAATAGTGTTCCGAGTTACCACTGGGCAGGACAGCTAGTCTGACTACTCTGTCACCAACATAAAATTTATCACATCTACAAAACTGGGGTACAGCAGCCACACATAAATCTAAATAAAACGTCCACAGCCTGAGAGAGCCTTGCCTCTTGGACTGACTACAGGAGATTCAACCTCATTGGGCCCATACACAGCTCTGTGACCGCCAATAAAACGCTAGCTCTAATAATTCCATATCTCCTGTTCCACACTTTGGTTACAGAGCATTAGACCTACAAGACACTCCAAGAAAAAAAGAAAAGTAAAGAAAGCTCCACAAATGTTTAAGAAATATTACATGCTAGTCTAGTCCTAATCAATTCACAATGAATGTCCAAATAGTAACGACTGAGAAGTCTTAGAGTTAAGACATCTAACACTGCTTAATCCAAGGTTCCTTGACCTAAATGACTATAAAAGTCTTTTTTTCACAGAATATTCATTAGCATCCTATTAAACTAGTACTCCAAAACAAAAAGTGTAAATAAGGACCAAAATGCATAATGGTGTAGAGAAATGGGGAGAAAAATGTTTCAATGGGAAGGGGACCAGGGGGGGGGGGAGAAGGAAAGGAAGCGATGGGCAAGAAAAAAAGATTAAGGAAAAGACGGACACAAAGCTTCTGTCAATAAGGAAAGAAAGAAGGGGTGAAGGGGGAGAGGAATGGGAGGAAAAGCAACAAGGTACAAGCATCAGGTACAGACACAAATTCCCTACAATGAATGCTATTATCTCTATCTGAAATGTACCCATGAAATAAAAAAGTTAGAGAACTTGGCAAAGTATTTAGATTTCATTATATAGTACTATATAACGTATTCAGCAAAGAATATTTATAGGGTTGTAATAAGCATAGTTATAGGTCAAAAAAAAAGTACTCCAAAAACTATTTTGGAAGCTTAAATGCATTTACTCAAAATGTGATGAGATTTAATTCACACATAGCCAAACTGAAACTAACTTGTGCTTTGGTGGTGGTTTTGCTTTTTGCTTCTGACATTTTCTACCAAGGAATCATCTACTAATTTTTCATTATTAACTTTCCAACACCCAACTATTCGAAGTCAAACAAATTCAAGGTTTCCCCTTACCCAGCACACATAACTAAGCCACCAACTTGAGAAAACTTACCAGCAAAAACAAAACAAAACAAGCAAACAAACAAAAAAACCCAGAAACAAGTTTTGAAATACATCCTGCATGGTGGTTTACGCAAGGTTTACCCTCCCACGAAGGCCTGTATAGGGGAGGTTGGCCCTGATGTGCCACAGGGGAAGAAACCTGTAGGAGGTGGCACTGAGCATGAGGTATTTAGTCAAGCGGCCTCCAGCAGAGTGGTCTGGACCTCCCGAGAGTGAGTCACTTCTTGCAGCAAGTTACTTTGAAGCAGGTCCTCCCCATTCGCAAGGTCCCATCTACAGGCAGCCAGCTACCCTTTGGCTTCTCCACCCTCCAGCAATCAGAATTATGAACCAAATATACCTCTTCATTTTCTCTTGTTCTGTTTTTTGGGTTTTGTTTGTTTGGTACAGGAATCAAACTCATGATTTTGTGCTTGTCAGGCAGGCTTGTCAGGCAGGTGCCACTAAGCTATATCCATAGCCAATTCTCTTTACTTTTAAGTCTCTCAGTCTAGGTATTTTATTGTTTCCTTTTTGTTTTTTTGAGACAGGGTCTCACTGTGTAGTTCAGGCCTGTCCTGAACTCACTATGTAGACTAGGCTGGTCTTAAACTCACAGCCATCCTCCTGCCTCAGCCTCCTGAGTGCTGGGATCACAGGTATGTGCAATCGTGCCTGACTGATATTTCCTATACTAACACAAAGCAGACTAACGTGTACCCTATGAAAGGGGAACACTTACTTGTTATGAAAAAGCAAAAATCAAGACTTACAGAGTAAGAGGCTTATACTCTCTATGCACATCGAAAATACAAACTACTTGAAAGAAGACTGCCTGAGATTTCACAGGCAATGCTTGTAAAAAGCAGTGCTAGTAAAAGCAAACACTTTGCTAGTGATCTATATACTTCAGCTCTTCAGCATTTGCCTTCTTGTTACATCAAAGAAAAAGAAAATAATAAAGAAACCTTAAAACAGAAACATCAGAAACACAGTCTTAGGAGATTATATAACAGAACGGTGTTTACCAAGTACCCCTCTGAAGCCAACCTAATTTTCCGAAACAGATCATTATGGCATTTGACAATTGTCTGATCTCAATGAAAATCACAGGAAAATAAACTTACAGTAACTATTCCAATTACAGCTACTAAATTCAGAGAATATATTGAATATTATTCCCACTGTCAAATTATACACATATGTACCAATTCCCCACAAGGAACATAAACATTATATACTACAAACATATAGTAATGAAAAAAATTTTAACCCTTTGCTTATGTAAGATCATACTCCCTCCCCTTTTCCCCAGTATTGGGGACTAAAGCCAAGTTCTTCACACTGAGCTATGTCCCCACCCACCCCCTTTTTTTTCGAGGTTTTATTTGCTTGTTTGTTTTTGTTTTGAGACTTATCTTGCTTGGTTATGAGCCCGGGCTGGGTTCATATTGGTGACCCTCCTGCCTCAGTCTCCTCGAATGCTGAGATTACAGACATGCACCACCACACCTGGTTTACATGCTTTATTTTAAAGCATACTTTTCTTGCTGTGAATTCACATTCTCCATCAAACCCCAATATCACTTTCATGAAATCTTCTGTTATTCACATAATTCAAGAAGTCTACTGATTTCTATGGTAGTAAGTACTTAAACGAAGGTTCTACTTGGTGATGCATGTATGGGCATGAATTTTTCATACTAGGTTATCATAAGGATTTCCTTCATAACTTAGGACTTCTCAAAAGTTGCTACCAAAATATTTCATTAGGAAATCTGCCATAAAATAAAAATGTATTCAAAGTCTTGTTTTACTCTTAAATTCATTAAAAATGTAGATCCAGTAATATACATTTGCTTTCACAGAAAAATTAAAATGTGTAAAGTGTTGGAAATACATGGAAAAATTGGAATTCTTATGCATACTTAGTGAGATTGTAAAGTGATGCACCAATATGGAAAACACTATGTATGGAGGTCCCATGAAAAATTAAAATACAACTACTTATATGATCCATAAACCCACTTCTGAGTATGTACCCCAAAAAACTGCCTCAGCCTGCTGGATGCTGAGATTACAGGTATGCACCACCACACCCGGTCAAATTGTGTGGGTTTTTAACAATGGCTTGAACAAATGTTTTATTTATCCCGTATGTTACAAATAACATCAATATTACTGGAGGATTGGAATCTAACACACACAAGAACCTACTGAATAACCTTAACTAAAAACTCTACACTCAATACGGCTGCGAGAACAAAGTTCACTTCTGACCTCCCCTGCTCAATTCAGTGAGCATTTATCAACAATGGCACGGTGGTAAATGAAGAGGACACAGACTAATTAGGGTATGATCCCTGCCCCAGGAAGATCACGGAAACCTAGCCTGTTGCTGATAACTGATTACGTGTACAGCAAACAAACAATTCTGGATTTCTCTTCAATTACCGGCTAAATTGTCAGGGTTAAGATTTCTTTGGTCTCAAATTCCTCTGGACAAAGTTTCCATACCAGGTAAACACAAAGAAAAATACTTGCAAGTCAAATGGAAATCAATGTAAATTTTTTAAACCTCCAATAAATCAAAAGTTCTTTTGTAAGAAGAGAAGGCTAAATTGGCATGATAGAAATGTCCAATAAAGCAGATACACAGAGAATCTTCATGGCACACGTTAGCCTGTCCCATCAGGGGGACTCTCCATAGCATGGCATAGTGAACACAGCTGTCTGATGAAACAGAAATATACAGCAGAAAAATGAAACAGAAAAGGTATGAGTGAGAAAACTATGAAGAGACTGTCGTTCGAGTCCAGCATCTTATCCCTCGGACCCGAGGGATTCCATTCTGACCAGTCCTGGTACACAGAGCTATTCCCTGAATGGAGACCATCCACGCTGCCTTCCGGTGGGTCCTGCTGTATGCTGCAGCATGAGTTTTGTCATAAATCCTAGGACTCTGTCTCTGGATGAAACCACAAGGGACAGTCTACAAGAACATGCTCACTGTCCTGAATAAGGGCCAACCAGCTGATAATGCCACCAGAGAAACAGCTTTACCTCCCGGGAATCTGATCAAATGGGCATTACGGGAAAGCTGCTTTTCTCCACCCCCGGCATCCCACCTTAGGCCTTTATCACTTTGGGATTATTGTAAAAGCCTCGTACCTGGTCTCCCTTCTAGTCTCGCCTGCCTCAGAACCATCCTAGCATACACTCAGACTTAATCTTTCTAAATTTCAAAGCTTACCGTGGCACTCCCTGAAAACTCCTCAATGGCTCACAAAGTCTTTGGGATCTCAGGCCTGTTACGAGAGGTTCTATAATTCAGCCTTGCAAAACACACCCTTAGAAAATGTTTATGTTTAAATAATTTCAAACACAGAAATACTGTAAGAATAATAAAAAGAACTCTGAGCCAGGCATGGTGGTCCATGGTCCACTCAGGAGGCTAAGGTGGGAGGATTGTTAGGAGTTCAAGGCCAGCCTGAACTACATACTGAAGCCCTGTCTCTAAAAGCAAGAACAAAACAAAGCACTCTGGATCCTTTTCATCCAAACTCCCTACTTACTAACCAATCACTATTCCTGGAAGCAGAAATTGGATTTCATTTTTATAGTGTCTGGTATATTCAGTAATCCCAAGAAAGAAATTTGGAGGAATTAATGAAGGTTAAGTTAGAAAGGCAACTGACCTAGGAGTTCCAGCATCTGAGCCTTAGAAGATAAGCCCAGAAGAAAAGTTTATCAATAGGAGACATGGGCATCTCTGAACACGAGGGTGCAGGTGAGGCTGAAAAAGTTAGAACACATGGACAGCCCACCCTCCTAGTCTTCTGCCCAACAGCAACAGAAAAATACTCTAGCAAAATTCATTTAACACATATCCTTGAGCAACGTGTGGGGGCCAGGCTCAGTCCTACATGCCCCCAAATCTCCAAGATGACAAAGCTAGTCCAGCCCTTGAGAAGAGCCATAAGCAGGAGGTCTCCGACGGCTCAGACACAAACTGTCTGGTGCAGGGGAACAGGGCTGGTGTGTGGTACAGCTCTTCCATGGGGTAGAGGAACAAAAGGAGGGGGGAAAGCCAAGTGTATCCCAGGGGAAAGCATTCCAAACCGGGGACGGCGAGTCCACAGACCCTGTGTGGACACGTCCTCATAGGGACAGGGGCTGTGGGACAAAGGAGCAGGGAACAGTGGGACGTCTGAGCCGTGGATGGAGCCAGGTCACAGAAGCACGGAGCGGCCATCTGGTCACTGGTCTCCCTGCACCCTAGACTCATCCAGACAGTTTTACAAAACTCACAACTTACCATTACTCAGAGTTTCTGATTTGAATTTTGATTGGTGTGGGAAGAGCTGGTTATAAGTACTTTCAAACTTTCCTCAAGTTAGAAACATGGAAATAGAGGAGCTCAGGACTCAGGACACAGGAACCAAATCGTAGGCACAACTGCAGATGAAGTGAAATAAAGCGTGAGAACTCCAGTGTGACCCCTGTCTGTAGGGAGCCTTTGAGGCTGGAGATTGATCACATGTGTGGAGCTAAAGCAAGGCCAGCCCTGAAAACACAGACAGCCCAAAACAAGCCATGTAAACAAGCTGTTCCAACACCAAGAAAGCAGGGGCCCAGGCCAGCCAAACAAGTTGCTAGGCACTGAGGTTGAAATTAGCACCCTTCTCTTGAACTTATAAATAAACATGCTGCAGTGGCTGAGCAGCTCCTCCTCTCCCGGCTCCACCTGACCCCAGCTTTGTCTCTTCTTTATTTTCTCATCCTCTCAGGGTCCTTCCCCAAAAAAACCTCAAGAGACTCATGGGTCATGGCACCTGCCCTCCAATCTCATTTCCCATCCAGTTTGCTAAACCACTGACTTACTGGTCTCAGAGGTGGATATAGGCAAAAATGCTGAGTGCTCCCAACAGGTGGAAAGGAAGAGCCAAAGAGCTGAGTACTCCTGATCCTCTGATTCCTAGAAAACTGAGGGGTAAAATCCATCAAATGACACAGAAAAGCCAAAATCGGAAGAGGATAAAAGACAAGGAAAACAGAAATACTTGTACTGTAACACATAGACGCATTCAGGGGCTTTGTAATTAAATAAGCAAATTAACCAAGGAGTATAATCACCTAAGACTCTCTTAAAAACAACTACTTAAAATAAAAAAATGATAGTTATGCTACATCTACGATGGAGGAAGAACACTCCAGCAATGGGATTTTGTAAGTAGAAAATAACAATTCCACTACATTAAAGGTTGTAATTTTCAAGAATGACAAAGAATTCATTGAAACTAAGTAAAAACACACCAGTTAGAGAACATAAAAGATCCCATGCTACCTCTAAATTTAAACATTCAATACACTCGTAAGAATATCACATGTTTACCTGCCTTATTAGCTGTCCTAGCTGCTAAACTGATATAGCGATTCAGATTGCACTATGATTTTTTATATTTTAAAATAAACTTTATTTGTTTATGTCAGAACTGGGAATTATCCTAAGTTTTGCACATGGTGTGAAAAGGCTCTACCACTGAGCTACATCTCCAGACCCTAAGAGTAAACTTTACCTAAATGTCAAAAGAGCATGAAAACATTCATGCTCTTTGAAGAAGAGATAATGATAGTTTATGATATTTTTAGTGTCTTTTAGCAAAAATCTGAACATACAGATATTTAAATATCTAAATAAAGTACATAGACCCTTGACTTATGAACTCAAGTCATTCACAAGGGCTGATTATAACTAAAGTTGGTCATAAGCCAAGACTGTTTTTCCCATAAGAAATAATGGAAGGGGCCAGGGACATAGCTCAGTGGCACAGTACCTGCCTGGCAAGCACAAGGTCCTGAGTTGATTTCCAGTACCAAAAAGAAAAAGAAATAATGGGAATACCTACACTGCATTCCAAATCTCCCAAAGCTCCCTTTAACTAACCTTTTCAAAATAAAAAAGGGTTGTACAATGTGCATAATTTACCAGAAACACCAATAATTTTTCTAGTGTATTCACCAAAAAGTTGTAAAATGTGCCTAGTTTACCGCAAACAACAATTTTATACTGTTCTCGCCATTCAGGTTGACACCCTGGCTGGTGGGAAGGTGACATGGAAGGTGGTTACTGTCTGGAGCAGAGTTCCCTTCCGTAAGCGCATCAGGAATGTGGCTCTCTGGTCTCCTTTGTCTCCTTGGGAGTGTGTGCAGCCTACTAAGACCTGCTTCTGGCTCACGAGGTCTCAACCTTTTCAGAACTGAAAAACTAGTTTCAGGTTGTCTGTCTTTTATCATTGTTCTACAGTGTGACATGACACTGTCATTAAGCAACTCTAGGCCACACTTTCTTCCAGGCAGATGTCAGTGTCCTTTGAGAGACATTGGCCCAGGATTTCTTAACCCCATAAAGGAAAGGCTGTTGTAATGAATGTAAATTCTTTAAGAGTTAAATCAGTATCTGAGACCATCTGGAAGCACTTCTGGATAGTTCTTTGGTGTGCAGTGTCTTACAGTCGGCTATCACCTGCTGGTCCACAGGCTGCAGCAGAGAAGTTGTATCAGGTGGGAGGAACTCAACAAAAAGCCACGGAAATTCTTCAGCCGATTCTTCCTTCAAATCTCGTGGTGAGCAGGAGCATCTTGAAACCTTTGTCCTTTAGAGAGTTCTTAACAATAGGACAGAAAGCCTCCCTAATCCACTCAAGAAAAAGTACCCTTGTTACCCAGGCTTTGCGTTAGATCTCCACATGACCCCCAGCCCATTCCTCATGACTTTATGTTTTCTAAACACTCTAGAGGTCTCAGAGTGATAAACATAGAGAGGCTTTATCTGGAGGTCATCACTTGCATTGGCACATAGCACTAAGGTTAGCCTATTTCCATAGGTTTGTAGTCTGGCATTTTCTTCTCTTCCTAGGTGATGTATGTTTCTCCTGGACATTTTCTTCCAGAAAAGACCAGTTTCATCACAGCTGAAAACTTGATGACAGCAAAAGCCATTTTTTTATGTCATTATTTCAAAGTGGTAAATACAATTTTCAGCAGCTCTTTCATCAGCACTGGCTGCTTCACCATGCCTACTTACACTATAAATCCCAGTTCTTGCCTTAAAATTGTGAAGCCACCCCTTACTGGCACAAAATGCTTCACCATTATCACTGATTGATGGATCATCCTTTATGAGATCTGCATTTATAGCCCTACCTTTTTCACAAATTATAGACTCAGGCTATAACCTGCCATTTGCCTTTCATTTATCCACACTAATAACAGCCTTTCTACCTCCTCTAACACCACTGGTCATGACTTTCTAATCTGAGCAACACCTTTAGCAACACTAGCTTCCTTACACAAATCTTTTTCCTGTAACACTGTTGAAACAGTGGATTTTGACATGCTGTACAAATTGGCAAGATTAGTTCAAGAACACCACTCTCATGTTTCTCCACAATTTCCTTCTTTTCAATTATGATTGCTTTCTTTACCTTCTTTTCCTTCTTTTGCTTCTTTTCTAGTTTTTTGGGGGCCATCTTGATAGCAGTAATTGTAACAAGTATATAAAAGCACTAAAATCACATCCACAAACACACACATCTTGGCTCAGACTGATGCTTACGTACCCTTACAATATGGTTTTCTGACATTACAAGTCTTTGTTTACAACTGCAAGTGCAGCTGGCATTCAGGTAACTTGAGACTTTGGCCTTAAGTTAAAACTAAAATTCCAGCCACAACTCAAGTTATTTATATGTGAGGTTGGCCATAACTTGAGGGTTCACGGTAGCTAAAAATGTAACCAAAAAAGCTACCACCACATCATTTAGAGTCACTATGATAGAAGTCTAAGAACTCAAGAATATGCCTTAAAAAACTAATGCCAAAAACAAAACAAAACAGAATTTTTAAAAAAAAAAACTGTTGCTTTTGCTCA
The DNA here is from genome assembly GCA_004027295.1 of Dolichotis patagonum. Classification (NCBI taxonomy): domain Eukaryota; kingdom Metazoa; phylum Chordata; class Mammalia; order Rodentia; family Caviidae; genus Dolichotis; species Dolichotis patagonum. The sequence continues at coordinate 19,621 of PVJX010026963.1, forward strand.
GGGAAATGTAAATCTAAACTGCACTGAGATTCTCTCTAACTCTAGCCAGAATGGCTATTACCAACAAAACAACAAATTCTGGCAAGGATACAGGGTTGAGAGACTCTTAAACACTACTGAAGGGAATGTAAATTAGCACAACCACTAAGGAAATCAGTATTGAGGTTGCTTAAAAGACTAAGAAATAGAATAACCATATGACCCAGAAAAGTAGAAATGAAGGAAGAAAAGGGAGGAGGGGAGTGGGAGAAAAAGGGAGGGGAGGCGAGGGGAGGGGAGGGGAAGAAAAAAGACAACATGAAAATAATGTTATGACTATTATTATGAAAACGAAAATGGGACTATTATGAAAACGAAAATGAAGACGAGTGGGCAGAAAAAGGTAGTAGGAGGGTGGATACAACCAAAGTGCATTATATACATATGTGAAAAGTGTCACAGTAAAATCCAAATCCATTATTTTGTATACTTAACATGTGCTACTGTAATTTTTGAAATCTTTTATTAATCATGACTTTGCAAAGCTTAAATGTGACAATTCAATTGAACTCATTTCAACAGATTTATTGGTGTGTTGTGCTATGTACTAAGCATCCTGCCACATTCTGGGACTTTCAGTTTGAGAGCCATTCCTACTTCCCCTAGAGCTCAAGAGTGTGAAGGACACAGACATCTAAGCAAGTTATATCCTGCAATGACATGGGTCTAAGGCAGACAGACAACACAGAGGAAACCCAACCAACTTCTCTGGGGCATCAGGGAAAGTCTTGGAACAGGAGTGAGGGTTGATGAAGACACTGAAGGAAAAGGTAGAAGCTGACTAAGGGGAAAATACATAAGACAACTCAGAGGACAGAGATCAGCCAAGTGTGGGGTCATGCGCCTATAACCCCAGTTATGTAAGAGGCTGAGGCAGGAGGATCACAAATTCAAGACTAGCCCAGGCAATTTATTGAGACTTTGTTTCAAAATAAAAGATTTTTCAAAAGGACTGAACTATAGCTCAATGGTACAGCGCCTACCTAACATGCATGAGGCCCTAGGTTCCATCCCCAGCACCACCAATAAAGGGGGAGAGTATGGAGATTCTTGAAAGAAGCCCAGGAAAGGCTAAATAGTTTTCCATCATTAAACTAGGAGCAAACTTGTGAGAAAAGCAAGAGACCTCAGCCAAGGCTAGATCCCAAAGAGCCCCATGTGGCATCCCCACCTGCAGCACCAAAACCTTACCAAAGGCAGTGCATAGGCTGGGCCTGGACGCGATGCCTAGAATCCCAGCTCTGCGGGAGAGGAAGGATGGTCCCAAGTCAGAGCACAGCCTAGGGAACCCATTTTTTAAAGGTTAGTGATGCATCTCAGTAAAAGGCCTCGGACTATCTTTTATCTTCTCCATGTCCCCTGTTTCCTGCTCTCCCTCCCAGGCCACCTCCCCTGCTCGCCCTTTCCTTTCTTTTTAGACAGGGTCTTAACTAGGTCACTAAGGTGCCCAGGCTGGGCATGGACTTGTGACCCTCCTGTCTCAGTCTCGCTCCAATATGAACTCTCTCTGTAGGAGAAGCTCTCTGCACAGATGTCCTGAAAACAGCATTTACATCCTCTTTGTTCTCATACACATTCTGTGTGACACTGTGTCAGTCACCTACCTACAAACCCTCCTATCCCAGAAGCCTGCAAGGGGCTCACAGGCGGGAGCCCCATCTTCCTCTTTGTGTCCTCACTGACGTCCCCCAGGTACCAGCACAGGGCTGCACCCCACAGCACTGTTCAATAGATGTTTCCACATCATTCCACAATGGGTGATGATCAGTCAGTAACCAAGGTTGATATGAACTGTTTGTATTTTCAGATACATACATGAGAAGACATTATTTAATGAAGACCATACTAGTATAGGAAAAAAGTTTGATAAACTGAAAGAAAAAAAAAATTGGGCGGGGGGGGCAGAAGAAGGCCAAGGGGAAGAATCCTGCCCAAGAAAGAGGCTGTTCCCTCACAGAAATCACTCTCGACTCCACATATAAAGCTGGGTAAGCCCAAAGCCGAACACTCATTTCCCAAATACCTACCACACACCGTTCACCTTCTCCGCGTAAGCACAGCTGTAGAACTCAGAAATCCACTCGATTTTGATCGCAGGATCTCTAGCTCACCCAAGGTTTACAGAGCTGCAGTAAGTAACAAAAGACTATTTCCAAGGCAAATTTCTCCTGCAGGAGGAGAGAACCAGGGGCCTCACCAGGAGGCGGAGTCCGCCTGGAAAGCAAGCAGGGCCACGTGCTGGAGTGGGGCCAGCCACACCCAAGGCTCTCTCAGCCAGTCAGCCCCACGCCCCGACTGCGCGAGGGAGATCCTGGCCGAAACCGTATCATCTTCATTGTTTCGTTGGGTTAGGTTTTAGCCTCTTTTGTTTTATTTAATTACGTTAAATCTGATGGCATAAGCAGCTATATGAAAGACAACAAGACATAGTATGGTAGCCATTTTGGATATACTAGTGGCTTGTTTTGAAGTCCTTTATTGCATTCATTGTTTTGCTTTTGTTTCTATTCTATTCTGTTCTGTCCGATTTTTACTATGTCCAAAAGTATCTGCAGCTATTTTGAAGACAACAAAAGGCATTTTGGTAACTATTGTAGGTTTCATAAGGTTTTGAAGTCCTATATCACTTATACTGGTTTATTTTTTATTGGTTTTATTGTTTCATTTTCCTTGATTTTATCCTCTTTAAAATAAAAAAAAATTTTAAAAAGCAAATTTCTCTTCCTAGCTCAGCTTTAGAAATAAGTCTTTTTAAAATTGTGGTTATGTAGGTAACCGCATCTTACAAATGGTGATGGGAATAATATTTTCAATTAATAAAATAAGTTAATGTTCTCTATCAAAAAAGGAAGAATAAGTGATATGAAGTTCAACTCTCAGTTGCTTAGGAGGCTGAGGCAGGAAAAGCACTCAAGCCCTAAGTTAGGGACCAGCCAGGGAAACACAGTGAAACCCTGCCTCTCAATGTGAAATGTTTTAATTAAGAAGAGAAATCACGTTGGGGATATAGCTCAGCGGCATAAGCCCTTGACTGGCAAGTGCACGGTCCTGAGTTCAATCCCCAGTACAAAACAAACCAGAAAAGAAGAGAGTTCACTCTAGGTCTCAGAGGTACAGATGCAAGAAGCTGAAACAGGCAAAGCCCTAGAGAAAATAACAACATAGCCTGTAACTACTGTTTCAACTCACAGAAGGGGACTCCTAAATCTGTCCTACTTCACCTATCTAAACAGACGCTGGTCTTTCACTGCTAACACCCCTAACTGGAAGGAAATGTAAAACTAAGGGTCATTCACTGCCATTTCAGTTTTTTGAAAAGATATAAAATTGCAGAAATGACAACAGTATTACGATAACTTTAAAAACTCCCGAAACAGCATAAAGAGTAAAATGGACATTAAATAGGCATTCGTTTTAAATTAAACAGCCATTCTTTTTTTTTAAAAAATAATACCACATTTTTACCTGATTTTCTGACATAGCTGAGCTTAGATGTGGAAATGAAACTTTCCAACTAAGGAAAAAATGTAGATAAGAATTTGTCAACTAACCAATGTCTAGTAAGATTCCTCTACATACACCAACTTGGACACGACTCGTCTCATCAGAGGCTACAGAGAGAAAAAAAAAAACAATTCAAGGACACAGATCCCCATATGTCACAGTAGTAGTGTTAAAAAAGAAAATGTTTCTCTCTGTATCTAATCCCACAAATTCGATTCTTTTAGAAACATGATGTCCGAGCCACCAAGCGTCACCGTTTCCTCATTCGACGCTGAGAGGGCCGCGGAGAAGTGCCTCGTGCTTCTTTCTGTAGCTCTGCACTGGAGTGGAGCCAAAGCACCTCAGACAGCGACTGCTACACAGAATCCGGTACCACAGAGAACGCTAGTTCCTCAGCCAGCACTGTACTCTTATTTTATTTTTTATTATTATTTTGAATAGAATCTACAGCCCTACCTATGAGAAAACACTAGAGAATCTACTCTGGTCAGTATTCCAGACACTGTACTAGGTACACCTTTGTGCTTACACTTTTGCCTCAGTGACTCAAAGGGACCACTGAAATATACTTAGGGTTTTTTTTTTTTTAATCTAGAATGCAACCAAATGATGGGAAGGAAAATGTAAATGAAGTTAATTTTTTTAGTTTGAGCACATAATTACATTCTTTGTTAGGAATGTAGGCAGACAAGAATCTCATTAAATATTTGCTGCACTATTTGACCCTGATATGCATGACTCTGATGCCATAATCCACAATGTACCATATTTAAAACCACAGAAAATGATAATGCCCCACAGCAGAATGTATCTTAAGCAGTTTATCTGATCTAACCTTCTGCATCCAACACTAAACTAGTCAGAAAAGGAGAGTGACTTCATTTTAACGAACATTATTACAGTTACAGTTCTGAGAGCAAAGTGAGCAATTAAGTAGAAGTAATAAAAGGGGATAAGAAATACAGGAGGGTGAAGGGATTGGAATAAAAAATAAAAGAGCATGTGAAGTTATACATACTACCTGCCTTTCCAAACTAACCACTAATAGTTTGTCTCTCCCTTAACAAATTGTGCTATTTATTTCTTTGTAAGCAAAGGGAGACAGAAGGATGTCTGGTCACTGGTTTTTAGGAACACTCAGCGATACATCTCTCTGTAAGAGAGCTAACAACAGCAGTAAGCAATAAAGCCAGTAGAGATGTTCTTCATCTGTTCAGCATTTGCAAATACACTTTTTAAAAGTTAAATTCCACGAAAAGTGAAAATATAACTTTAAATTACACTTTTATTAAATGTGCACTAAACTTTCATTTGATTTAAAATTCTATTTTAACACTTTCTGAAGCAGAAAATGCTGGGAATGACCCTTTCATGGGGGCTCTGAGCAAGCATTAAGTGACCCCACAACTGCTGACACCTATAGGCTGTCTGCCCCACTGTGACTAGTACTTCTCCCTCTTGTTTTTTTTTTTCTTTGTTTTTTTTTTATTTTATTTAAAGAGAAAAAAGCAAAACAGAAAAAAGGGTAGAAATAATACAGAATTTTAAAAAAAAACATTAAGAAACCACTACTTGATAAATTACATATTGTCTTCTTAGAAACAGTTGTTCATGTTACAAAAATAAAGGCATACAAAGTGAACAAACAGTGAGGCTATACACAGTTCTGTTCAACAATCCAACAAAAACTTGGTAATACGGTTAACAATCCCACACACTTAAACATACATGCTGTTATATATATCCTTTAGCGCATTTTCTTTTCCTCCTTTTGCTTTTTAAGTACATTATCTGTTTAGTTATATCATGTTTTAGGTTGCTCAGTACCTTATTGATCTGTTTTGTTTTTGTGATTTCCTTTTTAATCACATTATATAATTCTGGTGTTTTGCTTTCAAGTTTCTTGTCATCCATGTCACATGGATCAGCTTTGATGGAGTTGGGGGTTTTGGGAGGTATTTTGTTACCTTGTTTTCTCATGTTCTATTGTTTTATTTTTATTTAATTTTCATTAACTTGGAGGTAGTAATATACAACAAAACAGGATGGAATAAAGCCAATTGAGACAGTATAGTGAAATTGGCACAGAACATCACAGCAGGTCACCAGGACAACAATAATAGGCACCATTGTATATCTC
>PVJX010026964.1:0-25305 GCA_004027295.1 Dolichotis patagonum
ATCAAAGGACCTCACTGTGTATTTTGTGGCTGGATTCAGTTATTAGTATTTTTGTGTCTTTTATAAGGATTGTGGGTAAGGATTGTGCTTCAAGGCTGTTTCAGCTTGCTTTAATGATATGATATATGTAATTGGATCATAAAATTTTGGCTCCTTGAAAATACATGATATAATATTCAACTATAGCATCATATTTGTTGAATAATTAATATTGCATGTTTTAACTATTTCTGTAACTATCTAACAACAATGTTCCATTCTGACTTGTTAAAAACCTCTTCTGTAAGAATGAAATTGTGTACCATTTGTGACCCTCTGTGTAATTTGCAGTTATCTTAAGTTTTCCAACAAAAGTTTCCCTGGATTCTGAAACTAGGCTTCAGATCTCAAGTCTTAACTATATAGTTTCTTGATGAATGAACTTGAGCAAATTTATATAATTGGGTGGTTCTCCATTTATTCTTCACCATAGTTGAGATTATACTATCTGTTCTATATATTATAATGCTTATGTGAGTTGGACAGTTGTATTAGTCTATTTTCTGTAGCTAAAACAAAATACCTGAAGCTGGGTACTTTATAAAGAAAAGAGTTTTATTTATCTCACAGTTTTGGAGGCTAAAAATAGGTGGCCCCAACTGTTTAGCCTCTTGTTTGCATCAGAACAAGACAGAAAATTAGGAATCAGAATGACCACTTATAGAAAGCCCAAGAGCATAGTGCGGCTTACCTTTATAATAATGTGCTCTTATCAGAACTAACTCACTGTACCAGGCCAAGGACTGACCATGACTTCCAACCTCTTAGAGGTTCAACCACTTTTCAACATTGTCACACTGGAAACCAAAGCTTCTACTCATGAATCCTTATGAGATACACACGCACCATATGCAAACCATATGTCTCACATAAAACACATTTCTATTATGGGTTTCTATTATACGCAGTGACTCAAGCCCAGGGTGGTCTGTTGGAGGTCATGGACTTTTCCCAGTCTTACCCAGGAAATAGGCCTATTTGTTAATAACAACATATTTTAAATTTACTTATAAACATAGGCACCTAATCTAACCATTGAATGGGAAATTGTAGAATGTTGTATTGAGAGTCATAAAAATCAAAACCAGTGGGAGACATTTCTAGTTTAAAAGTTAATTATAAAATTCCCCGATTTTGAAGCAGTTCTACTGAGTTTTACATATTTCGCTTTCATGGGATGTATGACCATTCATGATGGTCAGAGTAAAATTGGAGGAAGCTTTGAAGAATAATACATATGTTAAAATAACAGAGACACTTAGGAAACCTTTGGTGCATGGCAGTTCTTTTTCCATGTTTTTTTTCTGATTGACATGACTGCATCAGCAGAGGGAGGCTGTGATTTACAGGGGAGAGTTCTGCATCCAGGTAGACGATGCTGAGTGTGCAGGGTGATGTGGTGAAGGGATGATGAGTCTTAACCTGTGAGTGAAACCTTGGTGAGCTTATCCACTTTGTAATTGCTAAACAAAAGTTGGTTTGATGTTTGGCACTAACATCTCTAGAACACTTTGCAAGTTGCTTATTTTCTGGCTTATCTACTTAAGCCATTGCAGTGAATGTGTCTAACAGTGGGCCTACCAATTTGGGAAAGTCGCATGTGACCTTGCACTTTGGATTAGAACTCTGCTTGCTAGCATTCTGTCTCCCTGGAATGTAAATTCATTCAGGGAAGGAAAAGTCTTTGTTTCTAACTCAATGCTTAGTATAAAGTTTGCCGCTTAGAAATCATTCAATCAATGTTGATTGGTGAGTTGCAGTCAATTTTGCTAATCTCAGAATGTTCTAGAAGATAATAATATATAGGGATACTATATAGAGAAAAGAGAATCTCTAGTCAGCATAATGCAGAATTTTTAAATAAGTTTTTCTATTTTAGTTATAGATGTTCGTTTTTTTTTTCTGAATAATCACCTACTTAGTGGTATTATTTTTTTCTGGCAGAATCCCATGGTTGATATGTATTAAGTGGAGCACACCGGGAGAAAGGATTGCATTTAGAAATTACTCTCAGTGAAGTACTTTTAGTACATTAGACTGTTAAATATTACATAGGTTATTCTCTTGGTTATCATAAAGCTACAATGAAAGCTGGCCATCATTCTTCTGTTAAACATTAATAAACTACAGAACCTTTTAAAGCGAGGCTATAATGTCAAATAACAGGCAAGCTACTCAAAAATTATAGTCAGTAATTTAAATAATCTTGAAATATGAATATGTTTGCAGAACAACATGGGCAAAACTCAACAATCTAAATGTGTGTTTTTTTTCATAAAAATCACAATTGCAAGAAAATTTTTCATTTTTTTTTACCTGGACACAACACAAAATTGATAAATTCTTTACCCACTGTAGGTACTTGTATCATTTATTTTTCTGTCTTTCAATTCCTCCTACAATAGAAAAACATTTAACAGGACCCAAAGGAGAAACAGTGATGTACTCTGAGGTTACAAACTTCTAAAGGCTGTAAATAATTAGAGGGGACTTTCTACTGTGGCTCACATATTTCATATCTTTCTTTTCATTGTTCTTATGCTTCAGATTCCTGGCAAAGTACCAACAAAAAATGTTATGGATGCAATGAATATATGTCTACAATACTATAAGACATTTTTTCTTTATTGTGCATTCTAAATATCATTTAATCAAGAGGATATTTTCATTATTGAGGGGAACCTAAATGACTTCTGTTTTCTGACTCTGTAAATGTGATTAAAAGTAAATTTGAAGGGGCAGAGGTTTAGAGAGCAGCACAAGCACCTGCCTGGTAAGCATGAAGTCCTGAGTTTTATCATTGATTCAAAAAAAAGTAATTTTTTTCTTTTTTAAATTAGATTTTATTGGTACATTTTAGAAACACATAATGATTGCATTCATCATAGAGAATTTGCACCTGCACATGATATAACTTGTTTTTCCCCCATTCTCTTTTCCTCCCTTCAATCTCTGCCCCCTCCCCATTTACAAAAGCTTTGTTTCCATGTTTTCTTTCTTTTTTGCTTTCACCTTCTTTGCTTTCCCCTTTTCCTCCCCTTTTTTTCCCTCCCCATTTGAGCATTTTCTTCATATTTAATAGTACCTGTTACACATTTTGGTCCTTATTTACACTTTCTGCTTCTTGCACCAAAGAAACAATGAGGTCTTTACATGAGTGCCCAGTTTATTTCACTTAAAAATATGCACTCAAGGTGCACCTGATTTCCTAGAAATGTCTCAAGTGTATTCTTCCCATTGTATAAAATAATCACATCTTTTTTTATCTTTTCACCAGTTGATGGGCACTTGGGTTGTTTCCAAGAGTTGGCTATTACAAACTATGCCACTATAAACATAGGTGTGTATATATTGCTGTGGTATGATGCTTTTAATTCTTTTGGGAAGATTCCAGGAAAGAAATGGCTGGGTCAAATGGGACTTCTAGTCCCAGTTTTTTTTTAAATTTTATTTAAAGATAAAAAAACAGAAAAAATGTAGAAATAATACAGAATTAAAAAAAAGTAAGAAATCACTAGTTGATAAATTACATACTGTCATCTTGGAAATCGTTGTTCAAGTTACAAAATTAAAGCATACAAAGTGGATATTCAAACAGTGAGACTGCAAACAGTTCTGGTCAATGATCCAACAAAAACTTAGTAATATGGTTACCAATCCTACACACCTAAACATACATGCAGTTATATCCTTTAGGGGACTTTCTTTTCTTCTCTTAAAAAAAGTAGATTCTAAATCTTCTAAGGTAATGGAATGATATTTTCTGGATTTGATGATAGTTTCATTTTCACAGAACTACAATTTTGAGGAATTATAGAACTTCTTCTTCAGAAAGAGTAGCAATCACAAAGAATAAATAATAATAGTGTTTCAAGTTTAAGAAGTATCATATTTCCTTTTTTCCCATTCAGTGTTTGATATTTCCTCCTATTTCTTCCCTTGGCTAGATTCTCCTGGCTTACTTTCCATCTCACTGGAGACTCAGGGTTGTTTCTGACCATTAGGTCTTTGAACTTAGAGCATCTTTGGGGTGCAGTGCTTGTCTGTCTTCTCATTCTACCTATTTCATCTTTAAGTGATTGCATCAAATTTCACTGCTTTAGTCTTTAGAGTGAGGATGCTCATTGTGTTTTAGACCCTTATGCTTTCTAGATCAGCTACCATCAACTGTTAGAAGTTTAACAGGGATGGTCAGCACACTATGAACACAACAGAGTTCTTGGTCCTCCTCAAACTTAGTTTGCAATCTTGTCCATTTTGGTAAATATCTGCAAAGATTATTCTACTGATAAGTCTAGAATTTTGGGAGTCTTCTCTATTTTCTCTTTGTGACCTGTAATTTGTAAATTATCAACCATACCCTGCTTATTCTAAATAGATGCTTCTCCCTACTTCCCTGCTATTACTTGAGTTCAGAACTTGATCAAATCTTTCTTTAATAGAACAATATGACAGATTTATTTCTGCTTACCTTTTGTTTTCCTGCACCTTAGCCCCCAACAAAATGTCCCTGGAAACTTTTGCAAAATTTATATCAAACCCACTATTCAAAGCCTTCAGAATTTACTGACCTACACTCACCAACTTGCTTTATCATCTTTTCAGTCTTTCTTATGCAACCATTGTTCACCTTGCATTTCATCCTGGGTCATGAAACTTACCGCAAAGCACAGGTAGTGTATTAGCTTTCATGTCACTGGGGTCAAATAACTGATATATACTTAAAGCAAGAAGTTTTTTTTCCTCAGAGTATCAGGGGATTCAGTCCATGGTTGAGTGGGTCCAAGGCAGGAACATCATGGCAGAAGATCATAGTAGAACAAAGCTGTTGAATTCATTGTGAACAAGAAGCATACACAGCAGGGGAGCAGTGCCAGAGAGGAAGTGGCCACGGATCAGGTGGAGAACCTGGAATCACATCTCCATGACTCATCCAGACAAACCCAGAGCCATGCTTCATTCATTCCCCTGGGCAGTGACCAAGCCAATTACATTGAAAATCTAGCTTAATTTTTGCAGATAGTAAATACTGTAGGTTTTTTAAGTCGAACAGTCTTTGCCACATTGTTTCCATTCTTTGTCACATTGTTTTACCTTCACAGCTGCTCAGTGGTGTGTAAGCACATGAGCATGCTATGTTGTAACAAAATTTTATATGTGTTATTGAAATACAATTTCCTGTAATTTTAACATCACAAAATATATAGTTTTACATTTTTAATCATTAAAATATAAAATCAACTTAACCTATGGGTGTTACAAAAATTAAGTTAAGTCCTGTTCTTGAAAATCTTTAGACTTTTCTGTGATGTGGACTTCTAGATAGTTCTCCCAGAGCAATGCATAGGTTGCTTCTTCAAATTATCTATGTCTATGCTTCTATGTTTCTTTCTCAGACAATATTTTCTCTTTCTCTCCTCTATACACTTATTCTACTTTATGTACTTCACGAATGTAAATCCCCATTTTGAACTGAAACATTTACAGTTTTCCTAGCTTAATGATTTGTCTCTTCTGTAAGAATGCTGGATATATATGGGCAAGGACCTTGATTTTTATATTACTTGTTCCTCACTGTCCTCCACAGTTTTAGATACTTGGTGTTTTCATATTCATAGAATTTTTAACGGTGTAATTACGGTGATTGGTTTTGCTGAAAAGCATATATTGGTATGGTAAGTGGGCTAAGATTCAAGGTTGATTTCATCAATTTGTCACCTTACTGAATCATTTCAGAGTTTTTAGGCTAAAGTTTAATCATAATATTGAGATTGGTTGAAAGGATAAAGCAGAAGATATATGTAAAGATCTCAGACCAGCGAATGTTACACATCAGTACTAGACAGTTCAGCTTACCTTCACTGCATTCTGAACTTTGAGAGAAGGGACTATGCCTTTTCTAACTACTCCTGTAGTCCTGACTCCTAATACATAAAAAGATCAGTAGTTACTGTCGATAATGAATGATATAGAATACCAAACACTGCAAATGCGATAGGGCTCTGGCAGTATTAATTGAAGTAAATGCATCACATTTTTTTAGATCACTATAAGAACCAGAGAATCAGAAATACTACTGGTTTATGTCACTGTATTCTAATTACTAGAATCTTAATGCCAACTATTGACCTTTGAATGGTTTTGTGAAAACTGAGATCTTTGGATTTCAGTAGCCAATAAGGAAAATTCTACTATGCCCATTTTAGGAAACACATACCATTGGTTCTGTGGAAAATTAGAAGACTCACAGTACCTACTTTTTAATTTTTTAAAAGAATAATGAGATAGTTTAGCATGAGGACTCAAGTGATCTTTCCAGTTGCACAGATGAAGCTTAAATTTTGTCCTTGAAGGAACTGCAAAGTTCTCTTCAAAAGTAAAATTGGCACAGCAGCAGGTTATGGGACTGACTCTAAAGAAAACTCATCTGGGTTGGGTCACATCCGCAAGTTCAAAAGGTTCTGGAACTGTATCCCCGGGATGTTGTGTTTGAGAGCCCTCTCTGTAAGTTTTGACTCTCTCTACACTTAGCTTTTATTTAATTGATTACTTGGAACATACTCTTGATTGCGAGTCATTTGTTTGGTCCACAACCTATGGGATTGTGATCTTGGGTGAAAAATCCAATAATTCCTTTGAAGTTTCCATTTCAGTCTGGAATCACGTTATTTTCTACCTCCTATAATTTTTGCTGAGAAAAAAAATTTCAAAAATTACACTATGCTGTTAAATCATGAGATCTGTAGCTGAGTCCGGTAAATATGACTTCAAATGAATCATTGTATAACTTTAGGAGCAATCTGAATTAGATATATTTTTCAATAGTTGATTTTTAAAGTAAAAAATATGGAGCTGAACTAAATGTGCTGCAGAAAGAAGACAATTTTCGAACATATCTCACTTAAAAAATTGCAGTCCAATAGCAGAAAGAAAAGGCCATTATAGATTATATAGAATTTGGATACCAGGCACGTCAGTGTTGTGAAAGATTTACATTTGTGCCATGTACAAGGTGAACTGTACTGCTGTATTTCTGAGTTGTCCACAGAATAACTCACTTATCATAAAGGGATTTTGTAAATATGCATATTTTTGAGGAAATTTTAATTAGAAAGTAAATTATCTGTGGATATGTTTGCTATCTTTGCTTCCAATATTGATAAGTACTATTCCCAGTTTGAAGTGGAATCATACAATTCATACTTTGACATGATTTCTTTGAAATTATTATATATATGTATTTATTTGTAAGTGTATATGTATATATGCAGGTATTTTATATATATATATATATATTTGCATGTATTTATGTATGTACATAATCAGTATTACCAAGGGTTCTCAAAATGTTGGCTGTAACCTTAGGCTCCCTTGATTTTGTTTGTAATTTTGTTGACACAGTTCCAGCATTTCTTGCTTCTCAGAGCCTTTTTCAGGGACAGAAAAAATAATTCTCTAAATAAAAATATATATTTTTCCCAAATCAAGCAGTTCCTTAATATGACTTATTTAAAAACAAAACCAAAAAAAAAAAAACCCCAAAAACACCTCATGTCTATTTTCGGATAAATGTCTCTTGAAGGTAATGGGACTGCTGAGATTAGCATCATAAGGGCTGAGGACAGGTTACCCTCGGCACGGCTAAGGGTACTAGGGGTCACACTATCTGCCCTACCCCTGCACCAGCCAGAAAAATATGGGTAGCTGGTAAGGCTTTAATGAAGATAAAAAAAATCACATCTAAAAAGAATTACGAATTTTCCATTACCTATGTATATAACAGTTTAAGTTCCTTTACATTTGCTTTGAATTCTTTTAACATGAAGTGAACAATAGTCTATAAATGCAAAATTATATATTTCTTATCTTAATTTTGAAAGAATTAGACTATAAACATTTTGAAGCAAAAGAAACCAAAGCAGACTCAACACAGATAAAAACACAGATTTTTAAAAGTAGTTTACATTATGTGTTTTCTTGCAGTATAAGAAAAGGTGTTATTTCCTTAAAAATACAGTTTGAGGTGAACAGTGATATAGAGATGCTTAATAAGTCATATTAATAGTTTTCAAACCAGTAATTTATTGCAGGGAGAAATTTGTGAACTAAAACAATCACTGAGCTTTATGCTTTTTACAAGCCATTAAAAATGAATTTTTATCTTGAGGACTTAGTGTACTTGGAGACTGAATACGAGTAACAACCTACCTTTTTGGAAGCATACATCTCTTTTTTGCATTGATATACAAGAACAGGATTTGGTACCAACAGCTTATTCTGAGGTTCCTATTATTCCTCACCTTTGGTTTCACCCTTGGTTTCTTGCTAGTGATAAGGAACAAGGTTTAAAAATGTCAAGAAAATAGCATTTGAAAACAGAAGCGAAGCTATCAGGCAGAATCAGTAAAACAGAGAATTAAGAAAAAAATGCAATAAAAACCACAGAATGGGATGCAATTGTGTGAGTCTCAAGATTTCGTTGTTTCTAGCTATTTTCTGAATGTCCAACTATTTTAAATGTTCAAACCAAAGCATTAGTTGATTTGATCCTATCACACAGAGAACAAAAAGAAGGAATAAAAGATGGAAACAAAGAAAGAACAGCACAGACAAAAACTCGCAAACTACTCCTTCATACTTACAGTTTTCTTTAAAATGTTTTCCCCATTTACAGCTTTTCTCATCTAAATAAAAATGACACTTCACGTTAGCATGCTGGTTAGTAAATAAACTAATGCATTAAGTAAGTAGTCTCCGTAACTTCAGTAAAGCAATACCCGTAAGAATAGGAATGCCCATGACGTTTATATTTCTAGAAAGTACTGAAAGTGATAGAAAAGTTCTAGAAACAAGTGACTGTCTGAATTTCACCTTTTCTTTAAAATTCTAATAGGTTCTTCAGTGAAATCTGAACATGGCCAAATTCTCACCCTTCCCTTTGTAAGGTAGCTGACATATAACATACCCTGAGACCCCTTCACGCTGATGGAGTGAATCCTTGCCTATTATGGGGTCCAATTCTTGGTAAATTTGCGTAGTCTGGGGGTCCTTACAAGTCTAACAAATCTACTCTAAGTGGCTGCTTGTCATCTCTTGAGATTTCTGCTTTGAGCACTACTCTGTCCACTTTTTGCCCTCTCATTGTCTTCTCTCTAGGTTGTACTCTTCGGAACACTTTTATATTACATTCAGTGTCACAAACTGGTAATATAAGTAAACACTGTTCTCCAAAGCAAAAGGGCAGGAAAGCAAAATTTTCCATGTAGCATTGAAAAAAAGCGATCACAGAGAACAGAATGAAATTGCGATGTGTGATGCTTAACACTGTACATCAGCTAGACTGGAGTAGGGAATGCCAGATAGCTGGTAAAACATTATTTGTGTCTTTGTGCTTATTTCTAGAAGAGATGAGCAGTGAATCAGCAAACTGAATAAAGAAGATCTGTCTTACCCACCATGGCTGGGTACCATCCTATCATTTGATGTTCTGCATGGAACAAAGAAGAAGGACAAATTCACATTATTTGTTTTTGAACTGCAGTACCTGTCTTTATCTGCCCTCAGATATTCTATTTCCTGAATTGCAGGTTTTCAAATGCTGACTGTAATTTGCACTATTGACTCACCTGTTTCTTGGCTCTTTGCACTAAACTGAATGACACCAGGAGTTTCCCAGGTTCCTCAACTGGCATGGTATGTCACTGGAACTTCTCAGTCTCTGTAACATGAGCCAGTTCCCATAATTAATCCCTTCTCAGGTATCTATTGACATATTATTGCTTCTGTTTATGTGGAGGACCCTGACAGACAATATAAATGTCAAAAAATATAAGCAATAAGAAAAATCTCATTTTCAGTTGTCACTGCTCCTTAAAATGCATCCTGTGCCCTTCATAGCATTCCTTATTTGACATGAGACCTCTGCTCCACCTTTTTTTCTCTTAACCTCTACCAACTGGTGTCATGCTTATGACTGTCAGGAGCCTTTTCAATCATTTTATTGCTCCTTGGAATCCAGGTTTGATCCAGAGAAAGAAACCTTACCTACAAGCCAGTGCCATTTCCTTTATTCTACCCCATCTGATGGAGAGAGCATCTCTCCCTTCTGCCACTACTCATGTAACCCCATGCAAGATGTTCTGTTGTTTAGGACCTAAACTGGAAAGTATTAAACAGTTGATGTTATGTTTATCTAGCATTGAATCAAAATTATAACTCCCAACTATAATATTTAAAGGTGCAAAGTCCCTTTTGAAGGAAAAAAAAAAGAAACTGCAGAAAGTTTTAGAATGAGGGTTTTTGTCATTTTACAGGTTGTGGGACGCTAATGGTAACTCTCAGATAGACCTCCTACATGGTCTGCTGTAGTGTCACCCTTCTCTAGAGTCATGTGAACTTCGCCATAGACCTAGGTAAGCAACTTTCTTCCATTGCTTAATGTTATTCTGATTTATATTTGAAGGATGACTATAGAAGAATAGCTGATTTTATAATATAAATATTTGAATTAATGAAAGTAAGGGGAGGCATGAAAATTTCTAAGATTCTATGTATTTTACAACCTAAAGGTTTTTAAATGAAATCTACTTGGAAAGTTTCTTTCTAGATGCCAACTAGTTAGTTAACACATATTGCTAGGAGCTCCCCTTTTAGGTTTGGAACTAACTGAGGAGCTATCTGTGAGATACTATTAAGACAACCTTTGGTGTCAACACGCGTTCACCATGCCTCCTGAGTATGGCATATGACTCATAAACTCAATGTGCATTTCTGAAGTTTTAAATGTATTGCATCTGAAAGAGAAGCTGATTAACATTTTTGAAAATTCACTGGCTTGATGATAATCTGTAACAATTTTTAGTAACAATGGGTATTCTATTTGCTTTCTGTAGTGAGAAAATAAATACGGTTACATGTTTGGTAAAATAGGTTTGAACATTTTGTATATATAGAATTAACCTGATTTAATTAATGTTGTTATACAGGCAGCATGTACAGTTTAGCTTTTGTTACATTTTAGTAGGATATAAAATCATCCTTGGTTATTTCTTGGTTAGTTGAGACATATATGCTTTTCCTGATAGCATAGTACTGAGTCTCTGCAAAAGTACTTGCACACTGGGTTTGCTGTAGTTACCCAAAATTCTCCTTTGGCTTGTTCTGCCTAGAGTAGTAATTGTTCTCTCTCTTTGTAACAAGGTCTATCAAAAGGTCTCTGCATCATGGCCTGTCCATTTTAGTTGCTCAAGAAAATTTGATAATTGAAAATAATGTGTCAGTCTACTACAGGACATTGCTCAGGTAAATCTTTCTTTTTAATGGCTAGGAATCATTTTGTGTCAGAGTAACTGCGTACACATCCACAGAACTACACCTTGGGACATGGCTTTCATCAGATAGTTCCACTGTGACCCCACAAGACATTTTGAAAATGTATTTTTAAAAGATTATGGAAATGTGATGGTGAATATATTCATAATCATACCTAAGTGAGAAATAACAGAATATCTATAGTTCTTTACTACATCTTTTAAAAATTTTGCAAAATGCTTCTCAGCTGAACTTTGAAAAATGTGGTTTGATCTTGGCAATACTCAGTTTTGTAGGAGAGGGCTTTTGGATTAATGGAACATGAGTGGGAGATCTGACTAGAATTGTTTTGGCAATTGAGTTGTGGCTTCTTATTGCAAAAACATCTTTCTGAATAAGTGCTTCATTTCTTTACACAACAGCATATACTTTATTGGTATAAAGATTCAAATGCACTTTTTATATTTCAAATTTTTATATTGGAAATTCTAAGAATTGTCCTAGTTCTTAATTTTTCTAATTATAATAAGGCAGAAACCATATTCTTAGTGTTTATTAGTTTTAAAAACAATACAGCAACAACAAATAAAAATGCAGAATTTCAGAGCAAAATAATGAGAAATTAACATTAGCTAATATATTGCATATTGTTATCTTCAAAGTAGTTGTTTAAATTACAAATTTAGGCATAAAAATGATCAAGCAATCAAACAATGAAAGCACAAACTATTCTTTTTGAAGAATTAATGTCACATGCATAACTATCATGTCTCCCTAATGTAAAAAACTCAAAGAGTAAATAAGATGCAAAATGTACCATAGATATTGTGAAAATGAAAGGGAAAGAAAGTGCTTGAAAGGAAAGAACAACTGGGATAGGGAAAAGGAGAAAAGAAAGAAGGGAAAAGATTTATATATATATATATGTATATATGTGAATATATTTATATGAAATATATTTGCTTTTAACTTTATCTAAAACTACAGAGATTTCAGGATATATATACATTCCATTTTGTGAGTGAGAATCTTTTGTAGCCATATTTGAGTTTCCATCACAAATTGACTTATGAAGATGATGGAATAAAGCTAAATATGCTCTGACTCATAGATGATTGTAGGACAGTATAAGGTTTATTAGATAATATGTGCATTTGTGTGTATAAAAGAGAATGAAAACTCTCAGAAATTGATAATGTGTGGTACAGTGAAGTTCTTAGTTATTTAGGTTTAATTATACAAAAACGAAGTAGAGTCCTTTATAATTTGTAAATTAAAAAATCTAAATATTCTATACCCAATGAAATCTGGTGCTGCTGTTTCACAAATGTTATCTAAGAAACACATTACTTAAAAGATTAAAACATGTAGATACTAAACACACACCTAAAACATCAAAAATATTAATATGGTTATCCAATGTGTGGTGTAGTTACAATATTTTCAAACACTAGTCTTCAAAGTATTTTTATGCATTATGTGCCTAAGAAAATAAGGATTCTGAGACACAACAAATCACACAATTTTAAGCACGTTATACATAGACATAGAATTAAGAAACTCTTGACTTACACACAAGCCATCTAATTTCAGCTAATGCACAGAACATTAGAACTATAAGAGAAGATAAAGATCAAAATTTCTTAATAGGGAATCCATATGTTACTTAGAAGTGTGTGCTGTTAGCAATTTTGTCAACAAGCAAACATCACAGCTTATATTTAAACAAAACTCAATGGCGTACATCAATCACTTGGTTTAGGCTCTAGATAAATGTTGGTAAATGTAAGGTATATAAGGATGCTAGAATAACACAACTTATTGTTTTACAGTCATGTTTTTTAAAGTAGAAAAATGCACTGTAAAATAATGACAAAAGTATAATATAATAAATATGTGAGCCGAGGACAGTCCTATTTGTCACCATCAAGAAGCAAAACCAAAACCTTCTGTTTATTGGGGTATTAGAGGAAATCATCTCTTGAATTTGTAGTAATGAGTGATGACTTTTTGAAAAGTCACTTTATGTGGAAATTGTTTTTGTGTGAATCTGAAGTCTGTAGGCCCTTGAATGCCAGCTCTCTCACCTCCCACCATGCATCAGGGCAGAGATGGAGCTGTCCTTTGGTTTTTGCATGCAGCTTCAGTGGATATAGTTTACATGGAAGTAGAGCTTACCTCTTCACACATTTGTCCAGACTCACAACATATAGAAAAAAGTAGGAAATTTTAACAGTTTCATTCACTAACAAGAGGATGAAATATAACAGTTCCTCAACAAGTATTTGATGAGTGAATAATTGCTGATAAAATATAGAAATAAGTATAGTTAACAGGAAAAATCTTGAACTTAAATTTCTGCATCTTGAAAAAAATTCAGATAAGTAGAACTGTGTGGATTGATGTTCCATCTTGATATAAGGCATTCAGTAGAAAATGCAAAATCAAGAGATGTGAAATGACATCAACTTTACTCAAGCACTTCCCTGTTTTTTTTAAATATATATGACTAATGATTTGATAATTTCATAGGGAGAAACAGTAGGAATTGCACAATATAATATGTATTTTTCTATAATTTTACTGCATTTACCTATTTAGTAGATTTTTATGTCATGGCTTCAATAATTATTGATTGATCCCAATTGCTTTTTTAAAAAAAATCCCAATTGCTTAATGAAATCATTCTGAAGGAAATTTTGCAGTAATTTAAGAAATCTCTAGTTGGGCTTTGAAGAGAATACAAACAATAGTGTCTCACTTTACCTGATTAAGAAAGCAGGTAAAGAGCAATTTCTGTCTAATCAGGTGTACTCAGGTCTGTTCTTGTTTGTGTACCACCTTTGTTATGCCTACAGCAACCACATACACAAACGCAAATACAAATATAGTGTGTTCGAACTTAACAAGTATATTAGTTCCCTACGGCTGCTGTGACAAATAACTGTGATCGGAATGGATCCAAACCATACAGATTTATTCTCTCACAACTTGGGAAGTCAGCAGTGCAAAATATCCTGTTAGACAGAGCGCATTCCTCTGGAAGGTCCAAGGAAGGGCTTGTTTCCTGGCTTAAAGGCCATCTGTATGCATTCCTTGGCTGAGGGCCCCACTCTCCATCTTCAAAGCCAGCTGTTCAGCATCTTCCAATTTCTTTCTCCTACAGTCATTACACACTGTTTTCAGTTTCACTCCACTGCCTTCCTTTTCCATGACTTTCGTGGTTAACTTGGGCATATCCAGACAATGAAGATTCTCCTATCAGTACGATATCCTTGTATCAAGATTCTTAGTGGTATCTGTAAGGTAACATATTTACAGAATCTGGGTGCAATGGTATGAACATCACTGTGAGTCATTTTGTAGCCTATACAACTTAAGGAATTATTTTATGGCTAGAAAAAAATTGATATTTGAAAAAGGTCAGTAAAATCAACTTACAAAAATCAGTAAAATTCTGGTCATACCCATTTATTGCTCTACTCCACCAACCCTAAGAGGGGAGATGAGATATGAATTTAACCCATAATAGGCAGTAAACATACAATGCATGAGTGATTGAATATTTTCAGCAAAATCCTTGAATTGTACTTCAAATCAAATGGAAAAACTTTAAGCAAGGTACATTACCCCTTTGTTCTCAGATATGATAATTGGTATATGGGAAACTGCAAGAATCAAAGCAAGTGTTTGGAATTTATCTTATTTTATTTTCATCTGCAGAATTCTGGCTATGTTACAAGTCACTGATGATTGGCTTCCATGAAGACAACTTTAGAATCTGTGGCCATTTTGTAGGAGAGTTTAAAACACGATCTTAACATTGCAGGTTACCAATAAATATTATTCACATTTGTAAACTTACAAGTAATGTTCATAACATCTTCACATTAATCAGTGTAACATATCCTGAGGAAAGGCCTGATAAGACAATGGGATTACCTGCAATATGCAGCTCATTTGTAGATATCTAATGCTGTAATAATTACCTGGCATTAAAAAGATTTATGTATAACCTTCTGTATTTGAAGATTTTGACCCATTTATTTCTATATTCTTTATCTCTTTTTTCTTGGTTCTTAGGTCTCATTAGAAAAGATATTGATATAGCATGGTTCTGGGGTCTATAACTCTTGACACTTTTTTTAAATTAGAGAAATTAAGAACAGAGCTCAGAATGAAACTAAAAGACTCCGAGAGCTTTTCCTAGTACTGGAATGATTTGATTTGGCTTGCAATTTAAAAGATTGTTTTCACACTATAAATATTTGTATTTATTGCTTCTGAATTTCTTTTTTCTAAGACTTTTCTGCTACAACCCACAAATATTCATGAATGCAGTATATCTGCTAATCCTTGATTCAGAATGCATAATCATTTAGATTTACTCTGGCTTGATAAATGACTGCATCTTCTTTGGTTGTTCATCTCTAGATAATTCCAATTTTGCTTTATCTTTCGAATCAGTGCTTCCTCCATGTCTAGCAGTCTGTTCTATAATTCTAAGAATGAGATTTATGATGGTGCAAAAGGAAATGGACCAGCAGGTTCGTACACACAGAAAATAACACCTCTGTGACTGACTAGTTAGATTAATTCTTATCTCTACTAATTTGGAGAAATTGCCAAAGCTTCATTTTTGTGGTCAGATATCATTTTATGATGCCCCAGGTGCCAATTTTTTCCTGCCCTGTTCCAACATACCTAACCACTAGTAAATGTGTATTAATGGAGGAACTTTTAAAGCTCAGAGAGCAGATGACCTATTAACTCAATAATTATATTCTTTAATCTCTTTAAACTTTTGATACTTTTATTATTTATTTCTTATGCTTCATATACTTATATTCATATTTTACCTATTTAGCAAAAGAATAAAAAGTGATTTAGAATAAAAGTATCAAAGTAAAAATAGAGACATGAGTATATAATACACACGATAACATAGTGTTTTTTATATATTATTCCATTTCTTATGAGAAACTTGTAAAGTAATTGATACTCACTTTGTATAGAAAACTGAGCCTCAGAGATTTCATGATTTGTCTCAGGTCACACAACTGTCAGTTGACAGTCTCAGTATTTGCACTAACTGCTGCAGATTCTAGTCTTTGAACTTAACCACTTCTCACAGCCAGCTCTTTGCAGTAAAATAAAATACTAAACATAATTAACATTGTGTTTATCTCTGAGCTTCTTGATAATCATGGTGAGAAAACATAGCAAATGATTTTTATTATATATTAAAATTAAATATGGCACTTCTTTAAAAAAGGGCTGTTTATTTTACTTCTAAGTTCTACTAATATTTTGTAGAATTTTATATATGGAAAAGAATATTCAATTATTCCAATTTAACCTATAGTAGTCTTCAAATGCCTTTTTATTTTCAATTTAAAATACAAACAGAATAAAATATAATTTAGTAAATTAGTGATTAGCTAATAAATGCAATGTTCTGGCCATTGAAATTGAGGTAAAAATAATGTGGAAAAAATAAAGGATTGGGTAACAGTACTTGGTTATTTTTAAAATATTTCATTAGTAAAGCTAATAAAATTTCACTTTAATTCTTCTGTGGAGGCATTAATTTTGATTAGTAGATTCTCTTTGAATTCTGTAACAGGATATATGGTGGGTGGGCTCTTTTGGAAGCCATGAGCTGACCAGTGCTCTCACTAGGGTGATAGGTCACCCTGGCTTGGGACACAGGACCTGATGCAATCCTTCAATATTTCTTCAAATAGTTGCACTGCATATGAACCTTGCAAATGCTTATTTGAAACACCAGAGTCCTACTTTGGAGAACAAGCTGGGACTGATTATTCCCTCATTAGATTTAAGGGCAGTTCGTTTTACTCATAAACTTCGACCACAGAAGAGTCTTGTATTATTGTTCAGAATGAGTGTGTTAATAGGAGTCTTTTGGTTGCTGAGATCAGAAGTTTCTGTTAGTCGTGGGAGGTTATACATAAGAATGAGAATTGCCACAACCTTAGGTTTTGGCCATAGTAAGCTGGTGAGTGTCATGGCACCCTATTTGGCTCATTTTTTCTTCATTCTGTGCTTTCCTTCCATTTAATTTCGCTACAAACCAACTTAAGATCCTCTCTCTGACAATTTTTTTGTGTTTATATTCAATTTTTCCAAGTTATGAACACTTTGATTACTTTGTATATTTTATTTTCAAATTCCCAGAGAAATATAGGCTGAGTGCTATGGGGCTCATTTTTTGGGTTTGTTCTTAAATGATTTTTCAAATAATTTAAGTTAATACAAATACTAACTTTACAGTAATTTTCTGGGATGCCTGTATCAAAATTTCCTAAATAGTTAATTTGTTTCTGTATTAAAACAACAGAAATTTTCTCCTCACCATTCTGGGGACCAAAAATCCAAAAATCAAAATATAAGCAAGTCCAGGTTGTCTCTTGGAAACTCTAAAGGAGTAGCTTCTCTTATTTTACTGTCTTCTGATGGCTTCAGTTGTTTCTTGCTTGTGGCTGCATCACTCAAGTATAGTCTCTATCTTTGTATGGCTTTTCCCTCTGTGTGTATGTTTACACTTTTGCATCTTTTTAGGGCTCTTTTCATAGAATTCAGGGTTCATTTGAATAATTCTGAGTAGTCTAACCCCAAAATCCTAAGTGTAGCTATGCAGTCCCAAGTTAGATTTTTTTTTTAACCAGGGATCGAAATCATGACCTTACACTTACTGCCAGGCATTTATGCCACTGAGCTAAATCCTCATCCAAGTAGTCCTAACTTTTGTTCATGACTACTTTCCTACCTTTTCAGTTATCCAGAGTCAATTGTGGTCTGAAAATATTAAATGGAAAATTCCAAAAATAAATAATGTGTGACTTTTAAATTGTGTGCCAATTAGAGATTCTCTTTTCAAATAATGTCACATTCATTGGTTCCAGGAATGAGAATATAGTTATAATTTTGAAGGGCCACCATTTATTTAATCATCACCAATGTTGGATCAAGTGTTCCTCAGTGATCCACTCATTTACTGGATAGGAAGATGTCATGGTTTGTGTCAATGCCCCCCAAGCCTCACGAATTATGGACTGAACCAAATCTTGCATTTGTGATTGGTTCCTTGTCTAGTGCTCGGATTGGTGATGTGAGTGCTACACCAGCCTTGGGGTGGGGCGAGCATACTATATAATGGCAGGAAGAAGGTTTGTCTCTCTCTCTTGCTAGTTTCTGTGTTGCTGTTTGAGGCTACCATGAACTGCAGCCCCACTATGCCACCCTGCCTTGCAGCCAACTGAGTATGGACTGAAACCTCCAAAAACTGTAAGAAATAAATCTTTCCTTTCCCAACTTTGGGCATCAGGTATTTTGTCTCAGCAACAAGTAAAAAGTAACTAAGACAGAAGGTATAATATACAGCCCAAGATACCAAAGGAAAATCTCAGTACAATTTCTGAAGCAACTTAAGTTAAACGTAAGCTTCTATCCCCTTGGCTGAGAAAATATTTGGTCAATGGTACTTTTCAGTGTGTCTTCCCAAGTCAGTTAGTTATAATAGCTAGCCATTAATGTGTTCTCTACCTTATAGAAAATTATGTAGTGTTGACTATTTGAACTTGGAAAAGGAACAACCAAGAGTCTAGTTTTACCAAAGTTATTAGTGCCTTATTTAAGTAGATAAGTTAATATCCTACTCAGAAAGACAAATTAGAAAATGAAAATTCCTTTATGAAAGTGTTTTCTAATAGCACATTCACATAATTGACATCAAGGAAAGTACATATTCCTATCTGCTACAATGTTAGACTAACATTCTCACTTATCAAAAATTTACAACAACTTATTTAGATATTGTGATTGTCAGAGTGAAGTGTCAACTTGATTGATTTTGGAATCTGACCTTGGATTGGTAGAGAACACATCTGGATACATCTGAATGAGTCATGGAGGTATGGTCTTGGAGTGTACATTTGGTCCCTCATCATATCTTTTTTGGTATTCTTGCCATGCTCTACTTCCTGGCTGACATGAACAAAGTATCTTTGGTCCCTATCATATGTTTCAGCAATTTTTCTTCTGCCTTGGAGCCAACTGATTACTGATTAAATATTTCAGAACTGTGAGCCAAATTTAACTTGTCTTTTAAGGAATGTATGCTGGATATTGTGTTTGGTGATGGGAAAACCAATGCAGGAAAGTAGTAGCAGAAAATTGGTGTCATAGCTGTGACTGTAGTTGATCATGTAGTTTAAAAGCCATTGGAACTGCTTTGTGAGAGGAGTTTGGAAAGCTTTGAATAAGTGGGCTAGAGAAAAACTACAATGCTGTAAGCAGGCTGATGAGTGATTTGGATCAGAATTTGGAGTGTCAGAATGCTGATAAGAGTGAAGATAGTAAAGGCCAGGCTCAGAAGGCTTCATTTGGGACCAAGGACTCCATTGGGGGTTGGACTAAAGCCTACCTAAATTACACGCTGGCAAAAATCTGTCCACATTTTGTCTATATATTGAGATTTTGCAGGAGGCTGATATTAAGAGTGATGAATTGACTAAGCTAGTGAAGGAAATTTCCAGCCGGTTCAGATTTCAAGCTGAAGCATGGGTACTGCTAATTGTTTCTAGTGTGAATTGGGGGCAAAAACACAGGAGAAAAATCTGGAAAACTTAGATTTTGACCCCATGGAACACAAGTGCCATCAAAGTCACAGGAAATGTGACTTTTTAAGAGACTAGTTCAATTAAAGAGGAATAAAGTACTTTGAACAGACACAGGAATGGCATCTCATGAATCAAACAGACCCCATCTATGTCATTCTCAAAGGTGTTTGTCTTTCAGTATAGAAGCATGTCACTGGGACCCATTCTCAAGAAGAGAATCCTAGGGCATTTGTTCCCTGGAATTCATTCCACCCTGCTTAGCCATCCTGGCACGCAGAGGTCACTGCAACTGTGGTCCAAAGAAACCTGGTTACTGTTACCACTAACAGAAGAATTTGGCTGTACCCATATGACACTGGTTTTACTGGGATTAGAATGTGAGAATTGTCAGACCAGGGAGACAAACACATAGATTACAAAGGAAGGCCTGGGAACTCATCAGAAGACTATGTGTGAAACTTGGTAAATGAAACCAAAGACGCAGCTGAGACCCCAGGAATTTAAAATGTTAGGAGTGTAGAATATCTGCCAAGGAGAGCTGCAGGTTTTGAGTTGATCCAGTCCAAGAGACGTGCTCTGTGTGCTGAAAGTTTCAATAACGTAGGGTGGTGCTGCTTGAACCCTCTGGGGAACATAATTTATTGCCATGTGCCCTCAAGGTTAGAAATGGAGCTGTAGGGTTAATGCTTGTTCTCTTCAGTTTCATAATGTTTGGGGTACAATTCTTTTCTGTCCTTCATATTAGTTCCTTTGGAATAAGAATGTTATAATTGGGATTATGTAACTAGTTTTTTATTTTCATGGAGGTTCACAATCTTAAGTCTCAGAAAAGATTTGGATGTGAACTTTCGGAAAATGCTGTAATTATTGAGACTTAGGGAAATTGCTGCATTTATGGCTGTATGAGGATATCTGTATTATATCAAATGCAATTATGAACTTGTCCTTATCAGGAGATTATCATTTAAGGAGACTTATCTGGGTATAATGATGATAGTGAGTGAGATATAGCAGGTAGGGGAAAGCACCAATTTGATTGGCTGTGGTAAATCATGCAGGGAATTGGTGGGGCGTACTTCTGGATGTGTCTGGGTGGGTTTTGTAGTCAAGGTCAAGATTTAATATAGCACACATAATTTATAGGATTATTTTATAATGTTCACCCAAAGAGTCAAATGGGAATTCAGGAATCTGTCAACATACGAGAGACCCAGGAATCCAGCTGAGGGCCTAGATTTCGTGGCAATGTTTTGCATGAGTCCAGCTAAAGAACCAGAGCCCATAGTAATATCCTCCATGAGTCCAGCTGGAACCCTAGAGCCCATGGCAATGTCTTATATAAATCTGTATTGAGGATCTGCACTGGAAAGGCCCAATGGTCAGTGGTGGAAGCTATAAAATCTGCACCAATGGGATGAAGAATCTGTGCCAGCAGTCTGAGGGATCTGCACTGGAGTCAGGAAGTGACATTCAAGGTAAGAACTAGAGCTTCCTTGATAAGAACTATAGTGATCCTCAGCTACAGCAATGTCCCGAGTGCCTCCAAAGATAAGAACAGCCGAGTTCATTTCCAGAAAACCAGCATGACAAGTTTCTCCAAGAGATTCAACTGCACACCATCTTTCCCTCCAGTTCTGTTTTTATGATGTTGAAAAGTCTCAGGTGGGTCATCCATATTAAGCGTCATGCCAATTTATTTCAGCTGTGTGTTACAAGTTTCTCATTAGTTAATTCACCACAGTGGATCATGGAAGTAGTGTCTTGACTTTAACGTCTGATCTCTCATGCTTCCTCTTTGACACACTTTCTACGCTCTGCTTCTTGGCCATTATACACTAAGTATCTTTGCTCTGTCATGCTTTTCTGCCATTATGCTTCTACCATTGAGCCAGCTGCCTACAAACTGAATCCTCTAAAACTAAGAGCCAAGTTAAACCTCTCCTCTTTTAAATGTGTTCAGTGATGGGAAACATGGCTAATGTCATAATTTAAAGTTAAATGGAGACTGAAACAATCTGCTTGTATGCTGCTTAAGTAAAAATCATAGTTGATTTGTGCTTGACTTCCTTTTCTGATCTGATAAAAGTCCCTTTCACTATTCAGTGGTTCTTAGTCTTATTATTAATTCCATAATTCTATGAGGGAAAGGAATTCATGTTGGGGTAAAAAGTTGTTAACAAATCCAAGAACAGTTAATTTCCAGTCAGTCAAAATTATTGTCATCTCTCATTCAAAATGTTTTATTGAATTTCAAAAACAATGATCTAAAAGGTCAACATTGAGAGTATAAGATGCAGATCGGATCTTGCTTAAAGGCTATTATCGTGACTATCAAGGTTTCTGGAGAACAAAGTTGCAGAATTATGAAAAACTAACTGTACTGTAAATGAGACCTTTACCAGAGAAAGCTGCTGCTTAATATCGAGCAACAAACAGGAAAATGATGAACTTGAACCACGTGGACAATTTTATATTTTATATGTGAAAAGCGGAACACAACCCTGGGAAGTTCTAGAAAAGGAACATGAATACAGTGCTTTAATTCAATGTGGAGTCATAGCTTGCAGTTAAAAAATTCTAAAAGGACCATAGTTAGTCTTTTGAGAGAAAATGACTGAATCAGCTACTGAATCCATGTGTTCTGGAGGAGCCAAGTAAGGGGCAGTTCTGGGAAGGATTCCAGTCTTCACAAAGAACTATGTATAAGTACAATGGGATTTGATGTAGAAGAAAAGCAGAAATTAAATTATATAGCCCAGATTAACACAATAGATATTACCATTTTTGAAAAACAGAGGTTCCTTCTGCAGTGAGAAATAATGACCATCAAATCTATGGCAAACAATTAATTTAAGACAGTGATGGTTATCTCAGCTGGGTGGTCTAAGAGAATCAATTTTGCCATGTATGTTTGCCTTAGTTACTTTTCTCTTGCTGAGACAAAACACCCAACACTCACAAGTCAAGTGAGGAAAGGTTTATTTAGCTCAGAGTTTGTAGAGGTTTCATTTCATAATTAGGCAGCTCCAAGGCAGATGGGCAACAGTTTATGGCAGCAGAAAACAGTAAAAGCAACAAGGGAGAGGTAAGTGTCTTTCTGTACGCAAACTACCTGCCCTAGGGTGGGTGTAGCACTCAAACCCTAATCCCAGCATTGAACCATGATTTAAGCATGAACTCTAGAGTCAATCATGTATGAAAAGCCTGTCTCCTCCATGACTGCTTGAAGCTTTGGGGAAACATCCAGACACAATCTGTAACAGTATCCTAAAAAAACC
Source organism: Dolichotis patagonum (assembly GCA_004027295.1). Lineage (NCBI taxonomy): Eukaryota > Metazoa > Chordata > Mammalia > Rodentia > Caviidae > Dolichotis > Dolichotis patagonum. The sequence continues at coordinate 23,270 of PVJX010026964.1, forward strand.
AAGCAGTTACAGCCTGTCCTTCCCACGTGGTGTGGAGTTGATTGAACTGCAAATGATGTTACCTGGAAGCATTAAGTTGAGCAAAAAAGAACAGGTGCAGAACTTGGAAACAAACCCAGACTCTAGTGCTTACTAATACATTGAAGGTGCCATGGAAAGGAGATGAAGATTTAAGACTTGTGTTATGGTTTAGATCAAGAATGTTCCCAAATCCTCATATGCACAGAGCTGAGGCTTTTTAAGGTAGTTGGATCACAGGTGTGCTGCACTCACCAATAGATTCATCCACTTGTGAGTTCCCCTGCTGAGTGCGCTGTTGCTAGGTGGGACCTGGCTGGAAAAGGTAGGTCACTAAAGGATGACTCACAGTGGTGTGTCTTCCTTCCTGACTCTGCCTTGTTGTCTGTTGCATGGTTGCTATGATAAGAGAAGACTTTCCTCCACCATGCTCCTTTGACACCCTCTTTCAGCCTTAGAGTCAGCCAACCATATACTCAAAATGTGAGCCAAAATAAGCCTCTCCTCCTTTCAGCAGTGGGTCTTGGATATTGTGTCTCAGACATGCAAGGAAGAGACTAAGACTTCTTGGCTGCCTTCCACTAGAGAGGGGTTTATTGCTGTGTTACCTATAGTTCTTAGTAACTTGATTGTGCATTTACTTTACATCATCATATTGCATATAATTATTCACTTAAAAAACATTTATTGCTATGTGCTAATTACATCACAGCACTGCTGGATTATGTGGAAAATGAAAATGATGAGAACACATAGTCCTGCTTGGTGTTTATTTGTTTTGGTAATGGAGCAAATATTGGTTAAACATATGTTTATCTAAAGATCACTGATAAAAACAAAAATGCATGTTAACATGATTAAAATGTATTCAGTCTTTAGCAGATTAGAGATTAGCAAAGCAGGAAGAAAAAAAAACAGTAGAAGCCTAATGCAATATGTTTTCAGGCATGAAATTAATTTTAGAAATTTTTCTTTAAATTGAACTAATTAAATCATTCTATTTATTATTCAGGTGTCTTCTGTAATTTTTGTTTGTTTTGCAAAGTGACTGTCCAACCACCCAGAAAATACTGGGAAATTTGAAATAAACTTCTGATTGTGCATTGAAGGATTTTCATTTAGTAACAAGAAGGATGATTTAGATTTTCTTGGTGGGAAAAAAAGGAATAATAATAATTCCATCTGTAATGCAGAGTTAGGTAGAAATTTCATAGTAATTATATAAACAAGTATCAACAAAATGTTTCATATTCATGTACTATTTTTATATAGTACATTAATATGTTGAAAAATAAACACTAAATTTAAGTCACAATTTCTATGCAACCATGTATGAAGTTCATAGGCAAAAGTCTATTTTATCAATTCAGTTTGGTTGTTGTCCCCATCTAGTCTCAAAATTTATATTTCTGGGGTTATCTCTTTAACATCTGGGAAAAGACAAGAAACATTTTCTGTATGAATGAAACAAGAAAATACCTTTATTGTTTGAAATGCCTCACTCTTTGTCCCCACCATGTCTCTTGTTCCTGTGTGCACTTTTCATTCAGATATGGCCATTGGGAGTTAATGCTCTGTTAATGTCTTTGAGAATCACTTGGATCAAATTCTTTTGTCTGCTAAGATGGGATGTTCTTTCAGTGGGAGTACACAGAGCTTTGGTCCATAAGATTTGTTACTTTTGGGCAAAGAAAACCTTATTTGGATCTTATTTTGGATTTTGTATGAATTGTTATGTTCATCTTTCCCCCATCACAGATAAGCTAATTCAGGGCAGAGTAAGGTCATTTTAGGGTACATTTTTTGTTCACTTTTAGTTTTAAGCACAATAAACTATTTTCATGTATTTATGTATGTTTCTGAGCTATTTATTAAATTACAGAAGACTTTCAATAACTGTGTGTCCTAATCTATGATTCAACCAACTTTAGACTAAAAATATTTGAAAAAGTATATCTGTACTGGACACACACAGATCTTTTTATGACATTATTCCTCAAGCAATAAAATATGACATT
>PVJX010026965.1:0-25299 GCA_004027295.1 Dolichotis patagonum
TTTTTTTTTCATGCACTTTACAAAACACAGTAGGTATTTAATATAAAGAATCAAGTCATTGTAGCCCATGCCACAGGAGACTTTCCAAGCACAGGTCCACCTTTCTTTTTTCTCGGCTACAGAGAAAAAGTCCATCCAGACTCAGAAGCTGATAGGCAAGAAAGAGTACGATGCAGTAGTAAGCACAGGGGATGGAAGCCAGCGGCGGGCGACACCAGGGCTGTTACACCTGTCTCTGCCCCGCAGCGGCCTGGGCAGACAGGGAGGCTGCGGGGCACGGGGCTCACCTCTCTGTCCTCCTCCTGTCTCGTGCGGGGCACAGGTGGGGCATCCCGGTGCATCCACAGATGAAGTGAGCACTGCGTGTGCAGCTTGAGGCCTGCCTGGACCACAGAGTGAAGAGGCATCGCCTTGTGCCGCGTGTGCAATACACAATTAATGTGCACAAGTAACGAAACCCCCTTTTCTATATTCTAACTTCCTAAATTATAAAATGGTTCAAGCCCACATTTCACAATTAAATGAGAAAACTTCTGTGCCTGCCAGACAACGACGTATGCCTGTCACCGTAGACACACGCACCTGCAGCTAGTTCATCACTGTTGCACGCGTGCGTGGAACACCTCGTGCATGTGCATTTTGCTTCAACTGAGCGTGTGTCAGGGGTTGGCACTGCTCTGGACCCCCTCCCCGGCACGGCTCGAGATGTCACCTACTCAATCTGCACTCGAGTACCATGCAGGCTTGAGAGGCATCACTATCCATCACGTAACAATGTTCGAAGTTTACGCTGCTCTTGTAGGGCTGCATTCCTAGTTGTCCAGGCTCCTGCAGCCTGGAGCCTGAACTAAGTGATCCTCTCTAAGCACTCTTCACCACTGAATTCTACCCTGGCCTCACTGACTGTGCTCATGAAACCACGAGGTTAAGCTTTCATTGTTATTTTCCACTTAGTTCAAGTAGCTCATGGGATATAGACACGAAACTTACTAAGCACCAGCTCTTGAGACAGGGCCAGCTGAAATGAAGAGTCAGGACCGCCACAACACACGGGCCGGGGCTGGGTCTTCTCCACAGCTCTGCCTCCACCCTGCGTGTCCTCTCTCGCTTTCTCCCACGTTATCCCCACGCAACCCCGCCCTTGGCATCTGGACCTGTCTGCCTGCGACGCCTCTGCTTCCATTCCTAAGCTCCTCCTCACTCTCCCTGCTGTCTAGACAGAACCGCACAGCTGGTCAATGGCCTTGCACGACACAGCAGCGCCCTGAGGCCTGGGCTGCAAGATCAGCCGTCTGAGCAATTCCAAAACCTGAACCACCCCAGGCAACCACATCAAGGGCCTGGCCTGGAGTTGGGCTGGAGGCTTAGGAAGCCCCACCTGCACACCCCAGTCCCTGCAGCCAGCATCCACCAGAGCGCTTGACTCACCGGTGATACTATACCAATTTCAATATGTACCAGTAAAAGGTACAAATGGACCACGCTCAGGACTTCACAGACGTTTGCTACGATGGAGAGAAATGTTTAGAAAGTAGTAGGTATTGAACCAAGGGCTTCCGGCATAATAGGCAACTGCTTTACCACTGAGCTACATCCATAGCAAAAACTATTTGATTGATTGATTAATTTTTACCCTAAACCCTAACTCCTAACCCCTAACCCTAGCTCTAATCTTAACCCTGTCACAGTAAAAACTTCTAATTTAGTGTAAAGAATGTTAAACAGAGCCCAGGTTATACATGTTATACGCAAACAGGCCGAAAATTGTGACTGATACATCAATGACAAAGGCTTCCCTTTCCAAAAGAGTAACTCAGACCTGTGTTCCCAGGAGTTCATCTGGATCTGCCAACTTTCTCAGTCCAATCTGCTGCTACTTCCTGAATTCATTATTTGTGATGTTTATGCAATTTTTTACAGTCATGATTTTTTTTTACTTTTACCTATGTAAATTCTAGGTATACTGCAAAACTCTACACAAAATGCCAGATTTATTTAAACATTACTATCTTCTTCCATAGATGCCAAATTCAGACAAGAAGAGAAATGTTAAATGCTGAGCTCTGAATCTTGACCACTCATTTCTTTTTGTCAATCAAGAAGAGGTCACTCAGTACCAGAGTAGTTTGCAACATAATCATGCTGAAATGCAATAAGCTTGAGACAAAATGAAACACAGAAGCCCGTCTTAATTCTTTGGCTGATTCTTCCAAGTATTACCTCTAGGCACTTAACAAACACCTCCCTGCTAAACAGTATCATGTGTTTTCTGCTTCAAAACTAAATAATTATTTTAGATAATTAGAAAAAAGCAGTATCACATAAATAAGAAACATAATTACATAGAAAAAGCTCTAGATAATATAGTTATTATACTATCCTTTATAATCTTATGTATATATGTGTGTGCATATTTAAAATCACAATATAAGGATTTTACCAAATATACAATCTTGAATCTTGCTTGGCTTCCACTAAACAATGTCAAAAACATTTTCCCAAGTAATGAAATACTATTCTGAAACACAATTTTGACTGCGGTCTAAATTTTCTATCAACTGGTAGTTTAGCAAATAAGTTTCTAAGTGGGTATCATGTAAATCATTTCTGTTTCTCCAATATTATGCGCAATATTCAGTGTACATTACTAAATATTTCATTTTAGGATGAAAAATGTTTACTGTGTACAATAGTAATCAAGATGTTTATGCCTCTAATTACATCTGAGACTAGAAAGATCACAGCAGCATAATCTTTTATCCTAAAAAGCAAATAAACGTTTGTATGTCATGTAATAAGGAAGAAAATATGGGGTCCTTTCCTTTTCCTGCTAATTTATGGAGACACGTGCAAATGCTTTAATCAAACAGATTCATGCTAGCATGCCATTTCCAATTTTTCTTGGAAAAGCATAGTGGAACATGAATTTTAACTTATAATCCTTTCTCACACTGCTGGACTTGTTTTGCCTTCTCATTTTTCCAAAATGCCCTATGGAATTACCTTACGCAGAAACTTCCGGGTAGATACCAACCTGGTACTTTGCTGAGTAACACCAGCACAACCCAGACACGCTACAGAATGCCAAGAAAAACCAGATTCAGTCCTGTCTAACACTGGTTCATGACTTCAGATGTGAATTCTTTGTTGGAAAGATCTCCATACAAAGAGAAATAACCCTCAAGTCTCTTTCAGGGTCAATAATCTCTAGCCTTCAATGTGAAGAACACAGAATAAGAGGGGATCTTTTGATTCCAACAACCAATATTAGGCATCTCCACAGCGCACGGGGACCTGTCTTCACTAAACATAATGGCTGTCTGCACACTGTTTGAGTATACAGAATACAATCCAGGGACTTAAGACATTTGCTTGCTAGGTACTTATCACTATGGACAAGTAATTGAGGAAAGGACTTAAACCAACTGCCTCAGACAATAATGCAGATTAGCAAGTAAACAGAAATGTATTTGCATTGAATATCTTTGGTTAAAAAAAAAAACTGACTGCAGAGAGAGAGAGAGAGAGAGGATGGAAGGAGGCATAACCCGGATGAGACACATTTGGATGTAAAAATTTGTTGGAAGGTAAATACTGTGCTAACGTGGTTTTCAAATGTTATTCCCATTTGGCGGGATATGCTTTTTGTCCTGTGCCTCATTGAGCTGGCCAAAGTTATACTGTTTTGAGTTCAATACTCCAACCACAGAAAGAAATTTGCCAGGCTCTTAATTCCTCACTAATAATCCCATTATTTACAATTATTCCCATAGCACATACGTGATATTAAACTAAACCCATACAGTCTTTTCCCCTCTTCTTTTCTTTTCTTTTCCTTTCTTTTCAGATAGGCCCAGCACTAGACAGGAATGTGCCTAATTCCATGCTTGTGTAATGTCTGACTCACCGCTGGCTTCCACGTAAATCATTATTCCTAATGCAACTAAAATACAGTATTAGCAATACTTTCTATTTACAAATTGCTCTGCAAGCACTTCCTCGTCAGACCTTCATAAGCTACGGCACCAGGCCATGCCTTCCCAAATTAAAATGCAATTTTAATTCTTTTTCACCGGCTTACTCCTCCGGCACAGCTGGTTCGTGGGAAATTCTGCCTCTCCACGTTCCCATTCTGAGTGGTTAGCTGCAGGGCCGTTCCCCTCCGTGCTGGCCTCCAGGCCTCCAATCCTCGGCTCTCTCCCAGCCCTGCAGCTCACAGCACTGTCTCTCTGTCCTTCCCAACAGTCTGTCCCCTAAAGCAAATGCAGCCTCCACACGGAAGGGTCTGCCATGTACACGGCTTCTTGTCACTCACTCCTGCTCAGTTGCTAAGTCACAGACCATAGGCCAGGCACAAGGAAAATAATTGGCGAACTAGGTGCCAATCTTCATAAAAATTCCAAAGGAAAGAATGAGATATCACTTTATCTGCGACAGGGAGGGTCACAGCCTGCTTACCCTTACTCTGATTCAGTAGGTGTGTGCCATGGGACCCGGACACTCACGATTTGCAGAAGTCTCCCAAATTGGTTCCCCCAGAAGCTCGAGCTTGCATGTCTGTCTGTCTGTCTGTCTGTCTGCTCCCACTCCACCAAGGCGTGCCCCTGTTCCTTAGCGGGGGGTGTCTGCCAGATGAGTAGCTGCCTGCTTGAAAGTCTAACCCTAGAGTCATGAGATACCCCGTACTAAACTTGGATCACTGCTTCGCCACGTAACCAAGACCTGTCAACTAGGACTGACCATCGAATCCAAACCAACAAATATTAATGTCTACAGCGTTGCTGTTGCGAGATAACTTCATTAGACTCTTTATTAATGATATTCTAATAGATGATACCAAGTACAAACTCACCAAACCAAACCACATCGGCAAGCTTTAAGCAGGCTGGCTGCTCGTGACTACACTGTCCTACGAGTTACCTGTGCTCCATTTCTGGGCTCTCTCTTTGCAGTTTGTGAAGCGCATTGGCACACTCAGCATCACGCTACCGCTGGGACTTCTCCCAGCCAGCCCCTTGCACCTGGATGGAATTCCAGGGCTACTCTCGGGTTGGAGCACAAATACAACGATCAAAATTTACCAAGTTGCATGATTGCAAAATGACTAGATGTAAGCCACTGGATCAAAAGCATAGTTTAAATTATAACTAAAAAAAATTTTTTAAGATTTTTAGAAATAAAGCATAAGAATAAGCACACAACTATTTCCAGAAAAATATTTTCTGGTTTGAATTTCTTGAATCTCTAAATTAAAAATATCGGCACCATAAATTTAGATGTAAATATCATTCAAAACTACAGAAACCAGGTGATCTGTGGTACACCTTTTAATCTAACATGCAGACTAAGCAATTCACCAAAATCCAGGCCACAGTTCTGTGGGACCCAATTACGTGTGGCCGCAATTCAACTGCAGAAAATTGTTACCACATTTGATTCTGCTCCATGATGAAGAAAACAGTAAGAAATCATGTTCAGAATAAGAGAATATCTCATTTCAAATAATAATTCACCTGACATTATTTGTTCCTTCACTATAAATCCTGTATGTTATTACTACTTTCTTTTCCCCCCAAAAAAGTCAGCCTTTATAGTACCTTTATTAGGGAAAGAAAACAAACTGAGTGGGGAATGGGTAGAAATAAAAGCCTGGCTTGGGTGACAGTAACCATCGAGGTAATAAAATCATAGCGAATAGCTTCATTTTTAATGGCCTACAAACTCCACTTCAACAACCAATTGGCCTCAATTATGTGCTTTTAAAACGGCTCATACAAAATGCCACGTTAGACCAAATTCTGCGGTTTCCCCACAGAGCAGCCGCTACTGAGAAGCAGAAGATGAAAACAACAGCGTGGAAGGACAACTCGATCTAGTTGTTCTTCTGTGGATTCTCCCAGGTCACCAAGCACAAAGCGAGCACAGCCACATAGAGGGCTCCGTGAGCAATGCCAATAAACAGAAAGATTCCCTAGGGCCAGCGCACTCTTAGATAAACCCGTATCTTCAAGGTGCCTGAAGCAGTGTTTGTTTTCCAGTTATAAATTCTACAAAAGACGGATTAAATTTCTGAAGGATTTTAATAGACTAGCTATTGTGAAATTAGCATGATAGGTGAGATTTTCCATAGCAGACCACTATCAGTGCTGACTACGAGGCAGAGAGTAAAGGTCCGTGGTAGTAAAGGGGGCAATAAAAATAAACGGAACAAAAGCATGCCATTGCAAACTGCACCCGCACGAGGCACGCAGAGCGGTCAGGTTGACGGAAACAGCACTAGCCTAGAGGGGAGCTGGCATTTGCAGGCAGAGGCATCCGAGTGGGAGGTGGAAGTTTTCTCGGACCAGCAGAGGAGGTGGCTGTCCCATGGTGTGAATTTACACGGCACGCCACCGGACGGACGGAACACCTCAGGGTGGCTACGCGGGAAATTCAACGCACGGCACGGGAGCGCCCTAGCCCGAGCAGCGCAGCACGCGGTGCCCAGTGTCTGCTCACGCAGTGTCTACGAGTCGATAAACAGGTGAGTGTGTTGCAGTTTTACATCTGCAGCTGTGACTCAGTCTACCGGGAAATAAGCATGCTCTGCCATGGCGGGTGACAGGGGCTACCTGCCTCGGGGTGGGTCCCTGGGGAGGACTTCCCGGGGGGTGACCTGCACACAGACGCCTAGAGGATGGAAGTGAGGAAAATGAAGAAGCCGAGAGTGTCACTACCAGTCGTCAGCGTCGGAATGCTTCCGGCTTTCCCCAAGGCCTGGCCTTCTGCACCACCACGCTGCTCTCTAAATGTCGCGGTTAAGTTTATCGCTGCAAATGCCTTTGGCAGAAATCTGAGTGCTGGGTCCATGAGGCCCAGGCCAAGGTTCTGGGACGGAAGTGGGCCTTCCGCAGGCCTTCCTCAGAAGGCGGGACCATGACCACAAGCACCCTTGTCGCCAGCCCTGAGTTCCTGCCCCTGGGGACAGGCGCACCCCAAGTCCCAGGGATATCACCAATCCCCAGAGAGCTGCTGGGTCTCGGACCAAGACAACAGTACAGCCACACCTGAGGAGCACCCTGAAAATACAGAGTTTCTGTAGAATGGAGCCAAAGACACGCAGCGCCTGAGACCGAGGGGGTGGCAAGTGCCGCCCTAGGCCTGACTTTCTACCAAATAGGCATCTGCCCACAGGTATGTGGTTCCAGGTCGCCCCACGCCCTCCTTCCCTGCCTCCCGCACACTCACACACCTCTCACACATCTCACGAAAAACGCACTATTGAGTTCTCCGGTGGCTCCCCAGTCTCAGAACTTTGCCTGGGAAGGAAACATCAGATGAATGGAAAAGTCCTGAGACTGCTTCCGGCCTAGGGTCTGAACACAGATCCTGATGTGAGTGGTGAGTGTTCACAGCGTAATGCTGCAGTTACCCAAAGACGTGCCCTGCTTCTGGAATTAACGTTAAGTCCCAGACCTCCCAGGCCAACAGGACACGCAGCTAAGGATTAGACTAGATGGTAAGGTAACTGGGCCCATCTAACTGTAGCTCATTTTTGCCCAGTGCAGCCAATGGGAGAATGGTATGCGGTTCAGAAACGTATAGAACCGGAAAAAACCTAACGCCGCTCTAGGGATGTGTGGTCTGCAGCTATGAAATCGTGTGCTGTCTGCACACTCCCAGGGCACTGTGTTAGGACTAGGTTTCCTCTCTCCACCAGCGAGAGATTTACGTTTGCCCAGCCAGACTCTGGGGTTTCATGGAAGGCAGTTAGATATGTGCAGAGGGTGTATATGGTTAGAAAATAATAAGAGACAGCATTAAAAGTGGTTTAACATGCCCCGCGAGGCAAGCCCAACACCACAATTTTCTCCAACTGTGGAAGGAAAAACAACTTGAGCCAGAGTTTAGCTTTCTGGATGTATTAACGGGTCTGTACTGTATTCCCTTGGATATTTACAAAGCATGTTAACAATAATTAAAATGGAGTGGTCCAAACCTTTCAGAGTAGAAGTCAGGAATATAGTATCAATGACTTTGGGAAGCATAATAATTCAATATATGTCACATCCACCATCCTGGAATTTATCTACTGATGTTCAAACTCCACAACTCCTAGAAGAAGCAGGCGCAAGAGTTCTTAGGCTCTGGTTGAGTGCAAACACTCTCTACTCGAATGCACTTGTGGTTTCTGCAGGAGTTTTATAGCTACGAAGCAGTGCTACTGGGCTTCTGTCACCCGACTTCTCTATGCCTAGGGGTTTGTCACTTGAAGACAACAGCTGGGACTCAGGGGGGACCACAGGCACCTTGAAATTGCATGTCCATAACATGCACAGATTTGAATAGAGCCTGCTGAAGCTACCGCATTATTCAAAACTGGAGGAATCCAACCCGACCCAGCGTGTAGATGTGCGCTTTTTTGGAGGAAGAGGTCTACAGCTTTTGGCAGATCCTGAAAAATGTGCATGGCTTAAAAATGGAAACAAAGCTCTACAGTTTTTTGTGCTACTGGGGACTGACCCAGGACCTTTGCTCCAGCTACTTCCTTAGCCCGTCTATTAATATTTTTATTTTGATATTGGATCTTACTAAGTTCACTAAACTGTCTAGGCTGGACCTGAACTTTCAGTACTCCTGACTCAGTCTCCCATAGTGCTGGATTACAGGTATACCATCACATCCAGGTTAATGCTCCACGATATTTACTAAGTAGGGGTTAGTAACTACGTAGCACTACTTAGGTATAATGCCTAGATTAATGGGAAGCATTATATGTTTTCTTTTCATCCTGAAAGGAAAGACAAATAAAATGTCTCCCCGTTAGAAACATGAGTACAAACCGAACCATTCCAACTCGCCCACTCGCTCCCTCATAACTGAAATGAGGGTGACAGAGAAACAGACAAATTGGTCCTGAAAGCCACCCCCGTTGGTGGCTGAGCTCAGCAAGCCATAGTTTGGGCTGCTATTCCCAGGAGAGCAGCAAGCATCGTCCCACAGCTTCGTCTCACAGATTAAGGCCAAATTCTGGGCCAGGTGGAGAACCTGGGGCAGCCCACAGCTCAGCAGGCTGCAGGGGAAGTCGAGCTGATTCTCTGGATTGAGGGTCACCAGCACCTGTCCCCGAGAGCCCTCCAGGGGCTGGGCGGCCCTGCAGAGCTTGTCTCCGCAGAAAGTCATCAGTACAGGCGGAGAGATGCAGCTCCTCCCGTGCACCCTACGGGCTGAGGGCATCATCACAGCCCAGCTCACCAGCACAGACCTGACCCTCAGATCCCGCACTGTCACCCACAGCCCTGGAGAACAACTGCTGCTCCTCTGAAATGCACTGCTCGCTGGTGGCTCAGGCCCTGTGCCATCACCCTGCAGGAGAGACCCACCTGGCTCCTCTACGGCCTCTGCTCTAATTGCAGCTCTACCCCCAGCCGCCTTCCCTCCTCCTGCTTCCCCTGCAGAATCCTCCCGGAAGCTCTAACTACCTCCTCCTCCTCCCCTCCTGGCCCTAATCACACCACGGCAGCAACTAAGTACGGCTTTCACTGGATTGTGAGCCTTAAGGGCAGTTTGTCTCACTAAACTTCTTGTGTGTTTTTAAAATTTTTATTGGTGCATTTTAGATACACAATGATCACACTCATCATAGGGCTTCGTACTTGTACACGGTATTTTTCTTCTTTTTTTTCCATTCGCTCAACTGGTCTTCCCCATCCTTATTTATAAAAGCTGTTTACAAAAGCTGTTTTCCTGCTACTGCTTTTTCTTGTCCCTTTTCCCCGTCCCTCTCCTTTGTTCTTCTCCCCACATGAACATTTTCTTCCCACTTCCCAATATGTCTTGTATATTTTGGTCCTTATTTATACTTTCACTGTCTCACACCAGAGAAACAGAGCAGTATTTAAACAGGTGTGTTCAACTTATTTCACTGACAAGTATGGTCTCAAGTTGCAACCATTTAGCTAGAAACGTCTCAAGCACTTCTTCATGGGAGAGTAGTACTCCACTGTATAAAAACCCCACATCCTCTTTACCCATTCATCGCTGATGGGAATCTAGGTTGTTTCCAAGATTGAGCTATTACAGACTGTGCTGCTATAAACATGGGTATGCATCTATTGTGGTGGTATGATACATCTGATTCTTTTGGGAAAATACCAAGAAGGGGAACAGCTGTGTTGAAAAGAACCTCTAGTTTTAGTTTTTTGAGGAATCTCCACATTGATTTCCGCTGCACCAGTCTACACTCCCACCAACAGTGGAACAGGCTTCCTTTCCCCCACAGCCCCTCCAGCATTTGTTATTGGTTGATTTCTTGATGGCAGCCATTCTTTCTGGAGTGAGATGAGCTGTGCTGTTTTAATTTGCATCTCTCAGATAGCCAGTGATGTTAAAATTTTTTCATATATTTGTTTGCCATTTCTACTTCTCCATCTGAAAAATGTCTATTCATTTCAGATGCCCATTTATGGACTAAGTCATTAAATTTCTAGATTTTAGTTCTTTGTCTAAGGAACAGCAAACATTTTCCCCCACATTTTGGGTTGTCATTTCACTCTGTTGGTGGTTTCCTTTGCTGTGCAAAAGCTTTTTAATAAGATAAGATCCCAGTTGTTGATTCTTTGTGATAGTTCCTGTGCAATCGGGGTTTTGTCTATGAAGTCTTTGCCTACACCAATGTCTACCTATTCTATCTTCCAGCAGATTTAGTGTCTCTATTTTAATATTTAGATCTTTGACCCATTTCAGTTTTAGTGCACGGTGAATGTTATTGGTTGGGTCTAGTTTTAATCATAAGCATGTGGAAAGCCAGTTTTTCAGTACCTTTTATTAAAGCTATCTTTCTTCCAGTGAAGGTGTTCCGCACCTTTATCAATGATAAGGTGGCTGAGGTCCAGAATACTTTGATTGCATAAAGTACTTAACTATGAATGAGTTGTGACAGTGAAAAAAAGATCTCCCTTTAAGTTAATCTGAATTCTTAACCATTTATACTATTCATTAATTATTTTTGCTCAAGACATAACTGACTATGCAGAACTCTATGAGTTGAGCATGCATGGTTCGAATCCTGGAACTCTGATTGTTAAAGTGGCAGTGGGCAAAGGTACCCTATGAGTTAGTTTTCTCTGCCTTCTGGCGCTGCCTGGGCAGTAAATCAGATATATAAAATACCTGGCACAGTCCCTGGTTCTTCAGTTTCTCCTCTACTACATAACATGGCTCCAGATAGCAAATATATTCTGTTATACTTAAACACACGGCGCCACCAAGCCAGCGTCTTCAAGGACAGGTATCTTTTGTCTACTCTGCAGGGTTAATGGATTAGTTCTAGGTTATCTCTACTCATCACCTTGTCCTTCCCATATAAACAACAGTTGGGATTTTCAAAATAGAGCAAAGATAAAACCCACGCACAGGCTGGGGCTTGGCACTGCAAAAGCGAAAAACAGAACGGAGGCACGTGGATCAGGTCCAACCTGGGATTCACGAAGACTGTACTCTGAGCAGCAGCAAGACAGATGGACGCTGACATGCCCCTCCACGACTCCCTCTGCCCAGTCACCCTCCAGCTCGGAGTGGACATGTACCCTGGCTACGGGGGTGAGAGCCCAGGCAAGTCTGCATTCGAGGTGAAAGGAGACAGGCACACCTGGATCAGCCCTGCCTCTTATCTCCTTGTCCTTCTAGATACATATGGTGCCGGGAAGTACAGCACACCCAGCAAAGGCGGAGACAGAAGTTCATGCACACAGCATGTTAAACAGAAAGAAGCTGACTGCCTTTAAGGACACTTTTTAGCATCTGTGTCACCTCTCTACCCTCTACCTCCAGACCCATTTTTTTTTTGAAGATCTATTTTTGATGTTAAAAAACTTAATTCTCTTCGTTAAGCCACTGGGCCTGAGCTTTCTTTCACTTGCACCTAAATTAATTTCTGACTGAGACATTGGTGCATGGATTTTGTTGTCCTTTGACATATGTAATGTGTGAGTGACCCAAGTGTAAAAATCTCACATTTCTGGAAGTTTTATGTAGCACATATTTTGACAGCAAAAAGATCAAGCAAAGTAGGTCAAAAGCATAAACATATTTCACCCAAATGCAAGTGAAAATTCCAGATATCACTGCCTCATTAATTTGTAATCTCAGAATCAACAGAATTTTCTTTCCTGGCAACTGAGAGAGGTGTCTAATGTAGGGACATGGTCTGACTCACGACCTGCTTTCATGCTCTTTGCTACATACATATTTTACAAATTAAATCAACATAGAAATCATCCTATGTAAAATTACCATCATCTCTAATTTGTCAAATCCATTCCCTTTTTTACATAAGCTCATTACCACCTCTGTTAAATGATTGTGTTTCTCTATTCTGTTTTCTAAGTGATTGAGATATTTTGAATGCAGTATGTTCAGGTACTGCCCTCAACAGAAAATAAAAGAGGACTCTTTCCTCCTCTAGGCTCTTAAATGTTATGTATTGGATTTGCTACTATCACAGGCATAGAGACAGAAACAAACAGGGTGGACAATGTCAGAATGATGGAACCTTGCAGCTATTCCTACTGGCCAAATTCAAGCTCTGTGTCAGTAAGAACAGAACGCTAAGCAAGCAAAGAGCTATGTAAATGCCTTGGAAGTCCATGGTAGGCAGCCCCTGGGAGAAGGCTGAACGTTAATTACTGCAGTCACTGCGATGCTGGGAATTATTCGAGCTTTAAATATAGGGCAACCAGACTGATACTTGATGCAAACACAGATGGCTCTCAAAACAATGAAAACAAAAATCTTAGCTACAGATTCCACTGTCTTGGTCCAGAGAAAGAGACCAGAAACACTGATAAATGAACTATTATACTTTTCTTTCCACTCCCTTCTCTTCACGCTGTGAATGTGAAAGGAACACATTTTTTTTTTCTTAAATCCCAGATGTTGTTGTTAATTTGAAAAGATTTACCCAGACCTTGGAAAGCCTTCTGATGACAAGTCTGATTTGAGAGAAATGTTGAGCCCTTTAATACAGGAAATTCCATAATTATGAGCTGGTTGTGCTTCAAACATTTTTGTATAAGATGAGTGCTGGAATCTCTCGCTTTAGAATTGGACAGGAACTTATAGAAGAAGGAACAGAAAATAGACAAGTACAGAGCACGGCTACCTTTCCATGATGTCCCATTCCACGCTCATAGCAATCTTCAGAAGGAGATAATTCTAAAATGAGTGACCTGAGGCCCAAAGAAGAGAAACTTGCCCAAGGTTACATGAAGAATAAACGGCAGATGGGAAATGCAAACTTTGATGCTTTCGATTCTAAGACCTGTGCTTTCTCCTTTCCCTCGTCTTTATCAGAGAGCTCATACCACCCTAAAGGTGAAGTAATTCACCAAACAAATAAACGGCACAGGAAATTAGCAGTTGACCTCTTCCCATTTCAGGTCATGCTCCTCTTCAGGATCTGGTATTTTGCCTTCCTTCATTCCATGGTTAATTACAGTTCTTGGAACTAAAGTACTGTTTCTATCAGCTTTACATCTTTCTGCATCTTTGGTTAGATTTAAACCTTGAGTACAGTGTTGGTATTGTTTGCCTGAAATACAAATTAACCTAATTTTGCTTTCATAAACACACTCACCCTGAACTGTGATAACATGCAAGGAATGTCAAAATTATACATATATATATATGTATATGTATATATACAACTAGCCTTCATGTCTTGTTCTCTTCCTTATGTCTCCTCCTTGATCCAAGACTCAACAGTCCCAGCACTGAAAATCCATGCTCCAGTACAGCTGTCGCAGTCACACTAATCCTAGCTGCTCATGACCGAGAAGCACAACACCGTGGAGCTCAGCATGAACTCCTAGATCTCCATCTAACTCTGCAGACTCACTCCACCCCAGAGCTACCCAGGGCAGGAAGCAAGGAAGAGCACACAGCACTGCGTCTGTACTCTTCTAAGAACATATCTGGCTGCCTCATCCCCAGACGCCCTTGTGCCTTCAAAAGCCTTCTCATCTCTCGAGACCGAACCTACACACTACGTCTGGAGAGCAACCTGTCCAACCTGACATTAAATCAAAACACCTTCATGTGCAGAGCCCTGGGTCTGTATTGCCTATATGTTGCCTATTTGGTGGTCCTACATGTTGGCGTTTCTGTGCCGAGAAGCGTATAGGTCAAAACCCATTGGCTGGTAAACCCCCTAGAAGGAGAGACCATCGCTTGTTCATCTCAGGACTCTTGTCTTCTCTCCCCATCCCTAGGAACCAAAGACACTCAATATATATATTTGTTGAACCAAACCTATACTAGTGGGGTTCAAAAATCACTCTGGCTTCTCTCTGGGCTATGCACCACCACCAACAATTACACACATTCCTTGGAGGAGCCCATGTGAAGTTAATTAGACAAATTAATTAAATCTCCAGCTCAGCAGGTTATCAGAACTGAATGTACTCAGCTCATCTAAACGCAAAGATAATAAACAAGACTTTGCCTTCTGTGTTTCTGTCAGGGGTCTCGGCAAGAAACTTTCCACTAGCTACACTCATACATTCAAGCTACACTTGAATATCTCCTGAATAGAAAATTCCAAAAGATTTTCCAAAGCAGTAATTGCTTAAAGACTTTATATCTCAAGGATAATTTTGCTCAATATCACTCAAGGAGAAAAGGTAACATCCACAAATTTATTTGTTATCTTCATAATCCTACTCATGTACACATTTCAATTACTCGAAGGGCTAAGGCTACGAGTGAGTACAACAGATGTCAAAGGTCGGGGGCTCTTCTATATGTTTAGAATCTCAATGCAGTTTTGGAAGGACTTTTATGAGTCACCTTCAACTTCCATCCCCTCCCAGGATGAAACCACCATGAAAGAGTGGTAAGAAACAAGACTTAAAGTCAAGCTCCTGCCATGGGAGACCAGAAATCCAGCCAATGCCAGCCCAAGATGAGCCCCACAGGGCTCCTGAGAAGAGACAGACATTTACCAGACAATCCTCTTGGATGACTTAAGTGCAAGGCAATCAGAACCACATGGGTTAAATTCCCCTTGAAATGCTCATGGATTTAAAAATAAGTGGAAAAGTGCTTGGCACAGCACAAGACTCAAGCACCTGAAGTGCAGTTAGCAATCATTTTCCTTGAGACCTTAACAAGAAACGTTCCCTGAGTAGGGGCACAAAGTACCAGGCTGTCCTGCCAGTCAGTCACGGCCACAAATCCTCACAGTGAAGATGGTGTGGGAGGTGAGTTCAGGCGATGGACACAGATGAGTCTGATCTGAATTCCAATCCTGCTCATTTTGAGCTCTGTATCACTGTATAATCACAAGGAGCCCAAGATTCCTCGTATGCCAAGCAGAGAACATTGGGTCCTTTTAGGGTTGTTCCAGTTTAGAGGAAATAATGTATGCAAAATACCTCATCAAAAGCCCAGTGATATTTTTGAAAGCACCACCCAGAAAGGGGCTGAGAGCAATGTGATTTAAGAAAAAGCACCTTAAAGGAATGTAAAACCTTCACAAAAGATAAATTAATGAGAAGAGTCACCTGCCCTAACTCAGTTTTAGGGTGGCCTTCCTTGCAGTCGACCTTGTGGGAGAAAGAGGTGAGTGGAGGGCAATTTTGGAAATGATAAGGTAGAATCAAAAAGTACAGTGAATGTTTAAATCTAACACTTTATTACAGTAAAAGATACACTGCCGTGAATTTCCCTCAAAATCCTCACTTATCCCATTGTTTTTGTCACTTGCTGAAGCAGCTCTGGAGTCCCCTTTCATGAGTCTTTAGCTGTGCTGCGCTGGCTGCCTCGATGTCCTGAATCCAGTCAGTGTTTCTCCTTCACGGTCATTTTGACGGGGGGAGGCGTCCGAAGTCCCATGGAGCCAGATCCAGTGAAACAGCATCACATTTTTCCCAAACATGTCTGGCAGTGTCGTTCACTGTACTTTTCACCACACCTCCTAAAGACACTCACGAAAGAGGACTCCCAGAAGTGCTTCGGGAAGTGTCAAGAACAAGGGAGCAAGCTTGTTTGAAGCTGGGGGTGGGGGGAGGATCTTAAGGCAGATTCATGGCAACAGGTCTTTTACTGAAATAAAGTACCTTTTTCAACATTTAAACATGTACTGTATATTTAGAGCACACGCAGAGAGCAGCCACACTTCAAGCAAAGAACCATGCAGAACCAAATTATTCATTGTAGAGTTTGTTATCCATACCCTGATTCTGGGGTCACAAAGGCCTCGGGGAACTTCTGGCCCAAGCGTTCTCTGTAGACGCACAGCCCAAGGCTGGGCAGTGAAATGATGTGCTCCAGATCGCCTGGCTACCGAAGAGCAGAGCCAGCGAGAGGACTGGCGCTTCCTGCCGCCTGGTCCAGGACCATTCTCTCTAAATCATGTTCCCACCTTGGCCGCAAGCCCGATAACCTCGGGTGCCAAGTGGCAACCAGTTTGCCCTCAGAGGAGCAAAGGAAGGGGCAGCCAAGTCCTTTTGCACCTTGGAAGAAGCCCGAGATGTCATCAAGAAAGCCAGGTTTAAACCAGGTCAGCCAGCAGGGTTTGTGCACAGCACAGCTGAGCAAGCTCCGGCCCAGCCAGGATTCCGTCAGCACGAGGGGTGTGTCGGCGACAAAGCCCAGGGAACCCGGGTGAAGCCAAGCACTCACTGAGGAGGCCAGGCTCAGTGGGCCCCAGTGGGGGACACAAGAGAGAATGATGAGGTGCAGGTGGAAGGAAAGGTACTGGGGTCCCTCCGTGGCGTCTTCCCACGCGGCTTGCTGGTCCTGAGGGTGCCAGGTGCCATCCCTGGATACATCTGCATGTTTGCACTTGCAAGAGTCTCACTCCCCCCAAAAACAAAACAAAGAAAGAAAAACAACCTAGAACTCTTGTCCCCTCCCAGCCTTCCTCACTAGTTGACCCACAGTGTAATTAAGTCACTGGCAGGAGAGGAATTCAAGACGAAGGCTTCAAGATCTGAGTCACTGGCTTCTCCTACAGTGGCTGAGTGGAAGATGATGAATGTGGTTCCCCCACTTCAGTCAAGTACTGCTGCCCATGAAAGAGAACCTCCAACAAGCCAGGCATAACTAATAATCAGCACCTCGCATCCCGTCAGCCTCAGCCAGTTACAGTCCGATGCCGTTCCCACCTTCCTATGTGACGTCTCCTGGCTCGGCACGAACTGTTAACTTTTTGATACTGTGACCCATGTCACATATTCCCAAGTATTCGCATTTGTTCTCTTCAGCCATTTCCTGTCTCACAATATCTTCTCCGAGTTTATCTAAACAAAGTAGCTGAGGATATACAGACTGGTCCATAGCTGGGTACCATTCTCAATATCCATCAACTCAACTTCAAGATCAGTCCCATGAGGCTTAGTGGACCCAGGAGGGAGAGCTTAAGTTATTAGACATATGCTGAGCAGGATATAAGACCCTTTCTAGAGAGTTACTCCCCTCAAGGGTGTCGAAGGGAAGTATCAGTTATCTAAGTCACCTACAGCCTGGTCAACAAAGCATGAAGTTATTCTGCTGCAGCAAAGGCTGCTTGGGCACGCTGACAACTAGCTTTAGAAACTCTGTATCTACGAAGTTGGGGAGAGTGCTGAAAAGGCAAAGACCAGTCATAGAAGCTAGCAACGTATCTGGCTATGGTATATACTGATACAAGAACAGAAACATACGAACAGCAGAGGGATTCGATTCAGAGTGACTTAGTAGGGATGGATATGAACAATGCTATCAGAGAAGCCTGGCCGTGGGATGAGATGAGAACACTCGGAGAGCTGGATTTGTAGAAACCGTGTCAGTCCGAAATGAAAGCTGCGTCAGAGCTCTCTGGATTCCCAAGGGGAACGAGCAGTGTGGATCGGCCGGTGGATCCAGTGGTTTCAAGTTTGGCCAAGGGTGAATGGGAAGGTACTGCTCCCCTCAGCATGGCCCCCTCCCAGGGGTTTGGTAAATGCAAAGAGCAGAAAACTGGGGTCTGCTTCAACCCGAGCTTTCCCTGCAAGGGACTGCAAGTACAGGCCAGGCGGGAAGCAAGCTGCACACCATGAACCGACCTCGCTTAGGTCTGCGCCCCTTTGACGATTTACTGGCTGCAGCCCTCAGGTTCCTTTCTTAACAAACTGCAGCCACAAACGCATTCTGCCTAAGGAATTTTGAGAGCTCTTCGGAAGGGAGCTGAGTCCAATTTGGGCTCCAGCACTGTGAGGACCGGCACAGCGCTCTCCAGGAAGTCTGGAGGGCGGAGGCCGGGTTCCCCCAGACTGAAACCCAAGAACTCGCTCATTAGCCGAGTCTGACTCAAGTGAAAGGCCTGCCGAGGACACGGACCAAGGACGAGGACGATGGGCAGCGGCCCTCCGTGGGGAGCCAGCAGGGTGGATGGTCCTGCAGCCCTCTGTCAGCCCAGCCCAGCCCAGCACAGCCCGACCGTGGCGGCCCTCGCCTGTGTCCATGCGAACTAAGGAAACAAAGCAAATTCCCCTGGCTTCCCAGAGTGGCTGAATGTGCTGAGAGGCTCTGACCTGCCAGAAGGCTCCCGCAGCCTTCAAGGGCAGGATGGATTCACTCCAGCCCAGGCGAAGGAAAGGGCTGGCGGGGAGGATGATGATGGGGAAAGTTTCCCTGACCCGGGGGCAGAAGAAAGCAGTGCATCAAATACACTGGGGCAGGGAGGGAGGGGGCACTGCCAGTGTCAGCCCCCGACTTGTGAGAAGCTTTCTAACAGACACTAAGCCTGCTGGACTGGTTAGCGTGCCCACCCCCGCCTTTACCGCCTCCTACTGCGGGGTTAAGCGGCGTGTCCATTTCCACTTAGTGCTAAAGGCGAAACAAGACAACTTACACTGCCCAGGGAGGCCAGCGTCATACAATAAAGTGCCAAGGCACAGATGCAGGATGCAGGATGGGTGGCCCCTCGTGAGCCACGACCTCACTGAACACAATGGAAAATGCCATGACAGGAAACCAAGTTTGCCCCTGGGGGGCCCAGCAGGGTAGGTTCCTCCTACAGACACACGTCAGACACCTTGCTGGGTGCGTGCCCCCTCACCCACTGGGCCAGCAGATTTTGCTGTTTTTATTTTAAGACTTTTAGACTTATTAGTGCATGTTTGCAGGACATCATGACTGTGTCCATGGTGAGGTGTTGGTGCATACAAACGACACATCTTCTTATGCCTTCCCCTCCATCTTCCCCTCTGCAAAAGATCTTCCTCCCTGTTTCCTATTATCTGTCTTTTATTTTGCTCTTTATACTTTGGGTTTCTCACATAAAAGAGACCAGGAGCAATTTGTGTGTCTGATGTATTTTGCTTAACACTTGTCTCAAAGTGCATCCATTTTCCTACAAGTTTATCTTTGTCAAGTTTATCTTTCTCGAGGTTATGCTTCTTTGGAGCAGATTAGTGCTCCATTGGGTATAAAGACCACATTTTTTTATATTTATTCTTCTGTTAATGCACATACAGGTCACTTAGAAGACTTAGCTCTTATGAATTGTCCTGCTACAGACTTGGATGTGCATGTATCACTGTAATGTGATGTTTTTAACTCTTTCAGGAAGATGCTACAAGGGGAATAGCTGGGTCGAATGGAATTTCTAGTTTTCATATTTTGAAGAAACTCCACACTGATTTCCACAGAGATTGTAGTAGTATATATTCCCACCAGTGACGCAGGAGTCGAGGTGGCACTCACACAAGTGGTCGGATTAGTGAGCTTAACCTGTGGTAATACAGCACACAGGATGGCCTCAGAGGGTCCTCACAGGGCAGCCACTGTTATTGTTCATGGAGAAGACGAGAGAGTCAAATGTTACTGCCTGGAAACTGGGACTCCCCACCTTGTCAGGTGGGCAGCGTGTGCTACAGGATGAGCTAATCTAGTGTATTTCTCATTTGCATAACAGCATATAGAATTCATGAGGGTACCTTCATCATCTTCATGGAATGATGTTCTGATACGCTCACCACAAGGAACCCCAGTGACAATGAGGACCCATGGCTTAGGTTCATTTCAGATTTCTCCAAAACACTGTGACAAAAGCTGAGCCCTGAACATAGCCTCCTGCAGGTCTAGAGACCAGTAAGGGACAGAGCCGGCCTACTATGACTCCCCAAAACCACGTAACCCTCTGGTGCATTATTTCCCCATTTGAGCAACAGAGATGGCACCATAGGATCTTGCCTTGGTTAGTTTTCTCTCATTGCTGAAACAATATATCCGACACCCAAAGTGAAAGAAGGAAAGGTTTAGTTAGCTCACAGTTTGTGGAGGTTTCAGTCCATAATCAGCTGGCTCCAAGGCAGAGTATGAGCCACAAAACAGCAAAAAGCAACAAGAGCAAAAAGGCAAGAGCAAGGAGAGAGGACTCTTTCTGCCCCTTATATTTTACGTAAGCCACATCCACTTGTGTGTAGCACTCACACCCCTAATCCCAGCATTGGTCCATGAATCATTCACAAACTCTAAAAGCCTGCCTCTGTGACGCATGAGGCTTTGGGGGGATATCCAAACTCAAACCATAACAGACCCGTTCCCTAGAGTTGTTGGCAAAATAATGCAGTAAGAAAAGTCAGCTTTTGTGAAAGGCAGGAAGAGTTCATCACTATTATCACAGATTAGAGAATTTAAATCTCAAATGGTTGAGTGGTCTGCCCAAGGTCACCAAAACCCCAGTGATGAGTAATTTACCAGGAAGAGGCGTTAAGATGATGGGTGTAAATGTTAAACCACAATGACACATTTTCAAGCCAATTAGTGACTTCCTGAAAAGTACCTCAATTTGTAGTTTCCCTCTTCGGGGCTCCCACCGTTAGCAGTGTGCATTACATTCTGCTACAGAGAGACTCAGATTCTAGAGAATGTGGCCAGGCATCCTGGGTAGAATCAGAGTGATCCACTGCTAAGCCCTACAGAAAATGTCAATGCCTTTAGATTTTACACTGGTCTAAAATCTGTGAATAGGCAATCCATTCATAGGCTAGAAAAATCAAGAGGTGCAGAGAGCACTTGTGTAAAAGTCTGCTTCCTTCTCATGTCCCCTCTTCA
This sequence comes from Dolichotis patagonum, assembly GCA_004027295.1. Lineage (NCBI taxonomy): Eukaryota > Metazoa > Chordata > Mammalia > Rodentia > Caviidae > Dolichotis > Dolichotis patagonum. The sequence continues at coordinate 21,061 of PVJX010026965.1, forward strand.
CAATTATTGCCACCAAACAGGGACTGGCTTTATTAGCACCCTGGAGAGAGTCGATGAAAACACAAAGCAAATAGGATATGCTGAATGTCATCCCAATCTCTGCTAGACTCAATTCAAAAGTTTAAAAACTCACATTGATCTTTTTAGGCTTTACCAACAATTCCCAATAGATCCACCTGCTCTTTCTTACACAACACAAAGAACCTCTCTCAAAATTAGAGGCTTCAGTTCCTACCTGGGAGAATTATTTTCACCTATCTTGAAAGTCCACCTTCAAGTTTATCCACTAACCAACTCAGTGGAGCACAGGAGGAAGGCAGATCTTCCTCGTCCTGGGTGACGATTCTAGAGCCACTTAACAAAAGGGAAGAAGGTCGAGAGGCTGCTTGGTATAAGCCCAAATTTTAGGGAGCCTAATTGGAAACTCCTGGGCCAAACCCCCAGGAATCCAGATTCCACCAAAGACCAAGAATCATGTGACTACTAAGCAACCATGACAATCATGATGTAAGTGGTCAGCAGACCACACCTGGGGAAACACTGGACAGGTAGGAAAATAAATGCAAACTTAACTCCCATCAACCAGCTGTGTGTCCCCCAGTTCGTAACTCTGGCTGGCCAGAACTCTGCAGCCTCCTCCACAAAAAGCAGAGGTGGGGCCAGTGGCCATAAAGCTCCCCTCTAGGGATCCATGCTATGGTGCTGTGACATCTTGGAAAAGTCTGATGGACCATAGTGGAACACGAAGCGCCTGTGGACAACTGCAGTATGTCCACTTCAGAGACACCACATGTTCCAAAAGAATACACAACACAGGAGCCGACAGCTCTTCTTCCCTTTAGTAAATTTATATTTTTGCTAAATCCTGTGTGTTTATTACAAGTGGGAAACTGAGTCAATGTCAGAGGACTCCAAAAGGAACAGCCTCGTGTGTGGGTACAAGAGCTTTATTACGACATCAACAGAGGCAAGTGTGCAGGCATGTGAACGAATCCATGCCATGGCTTCATTAGAAACAGAAATATATTTTAAAACCAGAGCATTTTCATCTAGAGGGACACAGCTCTGCTATTTTTAGATGGCACTCAGGCAGTGATGGCCCACTGGTTGGTTGCCGCTCAAAGAGTGACACGCAATTCCTGTCCCTGTGCGAAAGCTTCTTCCCGGTGACTGGGGCTACAGGTCCAGGTCAGGCCCAGGGACAAACCCACAGCAGCCCTCTGACTGCTACACTTATGTGACCAAGAGAAAAGTCATTGGTTCAAAAAGCTGAAATTCTTATTGAAAGATTTCCAATCCAGAGTATATCAGCCTGTCTTTAATAATGAAGTCATACAGTATTATCATTCAATGTGCTTTTATCTCCTTGTAATTTCCGTTGAGAACAGGATTGTGTATCTGACACCGAGCGTTACCGTTCTTAGCACATGCGATGTCCTCATGCTTGAGGGAGAAGTGGAAGAACAAATGAATGACAGAACCAAGGGGATGTCGCTCAAATTCTTGCCAAAGATTCCTCTATGAACCAGGACTTTACCATCTACGCTTACTGAGTACCTAGTGCCAAGCACTATTTTAGGCACAGAATATACAGAATGGGAAAGCCAGGCAGGGAGTCCTAGCCTTTTCGGTACTGATTTTCTAGAGAAAGAAATGTAATCTGGGGAAAATATTTTAAACTATGGTAACATGATAAAGAAGGACTGGGGAAACAGCATTAAACAGGATGAGGAGAGAAAATGAAGAGGTCAAGATAAATGAAGAAATGCATGCATCTCACATGAAGAGCAATGACAGCTTCTTATCCATGTTCTAGCCCCAGCAGGGGAGAGGGGGAAAACACAACAGGATTAAATCGGTTTTGAACAAACTACTGCAAAACCGTATTCCACTTGTGGGCTCAGTTCAAATACATACTCATTTCCAGAGCACATATGAAATACAGCATCGTTTACATTTCCAAGAAATCAGGCCCTCACGTCTTGGGGATCTGCGCAGAGCCAGCTGTACTCTGCCACTTTGCAGATGGGTGCTCCAGAGGTCACTGGCGCTTCTCCTTGGTGGTGGCCACACGCCTCCTCAGCTCTCTCCAGCTCGCCTTTCCCTCTACAGTCCATCATCAGAGGCCAACGCCTGTGCCCACCCCAGGCCCCTCCCTCCTACCCCCAAGGGAACACAGAAGAGAGGTGCAGATGCACAGCCATGGAGACTCAGAATCGATTCTGTGCTTTAAAGTGCATATATTTTTGATCCATTTTAATCTTGGTAATTTTTTTTAAATGTCTAGTCCAGGGGACTTGGAGACAAACCTTGAGCTCTCTAGTGAGTCAGCTACCAAAAAAACAAAAAAAAAAACAGTGCTCCAAATCTAGGAGAGCCAATGGGAACCGTCGGGCATGCTCCATCCTTCTCCCTTTTGCTTTCCAAGCATCTGGATCCTTTTATAAACTATATTGTTGCAGTGGGTGGTCTGGAATTGTTAGGGGAGGGTATAAGGTTTAGTATGGGAGGCAGACATGCAGGAAGCTCCGGTGACTGCGCTGTGGAATAATAACCCTGTGACGAGCCGGGTCCTCCTTCCCCTCCTCACACACGCATGCACGCACACGCACCCAGCTTGCCACTCATGCCCCCCCAAGCAGGCTTCTTATTAATAGGATTATTTGTTGGACAGCACCCCTCAAAAGCAGATCAATAAGGCAAATGTATTAGAAGCATCTGCTGGGACAGGGACACATCTCTGTGACACTAAGTCAGGGAACTTTATGTGTGCTTTGCTGTGAGGTCCCAGGAGCGGCACTTCCAGGGATGAAGCTGAAGTCCCTGCACTACACCTCTGACTGAACTGCTTTAGATAATCCAGGATGTGTTTTCTCTAGTTATCACGTTTTCCCCCTCCCCAAATAGTTATCCTCTACTAATAGTATAACAGGAATTTAATGAATCAAAACACAAAGCCCCAAGTGGCCCTAGATACCTATGAAATACGTATCTACAAAGGAAACACAGGTAGCTGTGTGAATCCGAAATAAGTCCTAGTTTCTCGCTCTCTCTCGTGATAGAACTAGAGATGGGCTCGAAGAGAAAAGGCCCAAATGAAACTTGGCCAGGAAGGAACAAGGGTACCATGCCACCTTCCAGAAGTTTCTTTGGGAAAAGGTGCAGCAAGGAAGAGTGGGTACTGTCTCCGGGGTAAGGAGTGGCCTGTCACCACATGTGCGCAAGGCACCATAATTGCAACAAATTTCCTATGGAGCAAGTGTTAGAGCAAGTATTTTACACACACTATAGCAACACAACCCTTTTAAAACTCCAGGTGTGAGAATTATCATGATTATCATGAGAATTATCGTCACCTTATAGATGCTAGTAATTTAGTGGCATACCACTCCTGTTCCTCATCAATCATATTTTGGCAAGAGGATGAAAAGTGCCTTTTCTCATGAAGGAAGTAAAGCTAAAATTTCTCAGCTTCTCTTCCTTGTATATATGTAGTCTTTTTTAAATTAAAAAACAATCATGTCTTTCCAGAACATTCAAGAGACACAGAAAATGAACTTCCACTACTTTAATCCACACCCTTCCTGACAGTGACGGATACATCTTAACACATAACACTATAAAGTGCTAATTAAAAACAAAAAGTGTTAATGAAAAACAATTTTTTTAAAACCGTGTTGCTATTAAATGAATAAAAAGAAACCTACCACATAAAGGCCTTGCAGACAAGCCAAAAATAACAGAAATACAGTAAGTTTACCACTTAACTAAATGGTGTTTAATGTGCTAAACTTAAAAAAAATAATAATAATTCTAACTTTCCACTAATCTCCTTACCAATAAAACCCCTACATATTTTGCAGACTTTAAATCTCTGTACCAAAGGAAGAAACTGTTCAGGGGTATATATATATATATATATATATATATATATATATATATATACCTGTGTACAAATGTAAATGAGAGAAAACGAAAATATTTTTCCTTCAAAATTCTAAACTACTTTGAGAAGTTCATGGGCCTGTAGGGCATTTTGCTATTGTTTTCACCCTTGTTTCATAGTGGGATTTGAACCCATGGCCTTGGACATGCCAAGCATGCTCTTCAACCACTACACTACACCCTAGCCCAGGAATCCCTCCTTAAACTGAGCTCAAAAGTGTCATCCAATGTAAGACTTGCACTGGCGTCTGATGCATTAAACACAACAGAAGAGGATCTTGAATCTTTTCAAAA